>JALPCC010000110.1:0-35676 GCA_026538405.1 Cryptococcus sp. GC_Crypt_2
TGAATCGAGGTGTTATTTCGAAGTAGCGCACTCTTTCGCACGTTCGCTAACGACTCCAAGATCGGACTGAACAACAACGCGTTGACTGGGTCTATCTGTCCTTTCGCCCCTGATTCCTCGTTGGAAATCTACCACGATCTGACCGACCGAGCGGAGGTCCGACGTTGTCAAAGTGACATCGGTCTCATTATCAGAGGTACGCTACTCGTGAGACCAGTGTACGCTCATATGCCGTACCAGTCTGCCGAAGACCAGTCTTCCCTCTAGAAGTATGCCGCCTTCCTCAGAGACCATGGTCGATACTGTGTCTTTCGTCGGCTTGCTTCTCCTTCGAACGTATCTGTCCACTTGTCGACCGTCTACCTCAACGGACATCCTCCAATCCATAGTAGGATGATGTCGGGATGCCTTTCGGGGATCGATTACGATCTTGAAAATCTCAAAAGTTAACCATCGTAACTGTTTCGGAACTTACGCTGCCCTCTTCACTCTCCAGGAAGCAGCTGGTCGTAGAAGGCTTGTCCTGCGATTCTTCGGTATGGACGATTTGATGTTCCGCTGTGCTGTCAACATCGAACTTGCAGTAGGGCGTCCAGTAGGACTCACAAAATCTGGTTCCATCGTCTCGAGCTATGTAGACCTATATGTTAGCTTGCGAGATTGATGATTGAAGGCATCGAGACTCGCCTCGAGGCCTTTCTTCTCGCCTTCTGACAACATGGTTGATTGGGCTGTGTACACCTCTAGAGGCAAAAGCTGAAATGATCACGTCTATCGGTATCGATCTGTCAATGTTAACAAGAATGAGAGAAAGAAGATTAAGTAGGAGCTGTGATGAAAAAAACTGGGGGCGAAGGTTGACTGTACTCGACTAAGTGTTTTGTGTGTGTATATACCCCCATCCCTGTTTCACTTCGTCCCGCCCGAGTCGATGACGTGACGGATTATGTCCCGAATCTTCAGCCTTTGGAATCGAAGTCATTTCATGAGATACCCTCTCGCATTGCGACTTCCGGTAAGACATGGAATCCACCTGAGGGCTATACGCCGACGACCATTACGAACAGATGGGGAAGACAAAGCAAACACTCACCTCGCTCACCTGAGCCCTGAATGGGACTAACTTTCTTTCCGTAGACTGCCAGCTACTTCAGAATTAAACGGTGAAAAGGCTTACTAGTGTGCCTTGAGGTTTACAGTTCGCCTATGTGAGGGTACTGTAGCGAGCTGTCAGGTATTTTCGGCGCCCTCATCCAGCAAGACTCGTGTCACTCGGTCTCTTATCCACTAATGAAGTCGGAATATATCCGTGCTGAATCGAGGCCGAGGTGCTATCAACCGACTACGATCGCCTGCGATCAGTATCAAGGATGGGCGTGGGCCCTAATGTGATGGTGTGATGATTCTCACCCGGTGTCAATGTACAGTCCCATGGAGTTTCAGATCCTGGGGGACAAGAAAGTCGAAGAAAAGAGGGGATGTTGTCAGGAAAGATCAGTCTACGCTTTGAAAGATCGTCAATCATTGACATTACATCCTTATCACCGTGTCGTGAACATCATTACCGATCATCTTATAAACCCGGACGAGAAAGATCGGGCCTCATATCACCCCGCTCCCTAATCATCCAAAGTCAAAGCAACGATGTCTACCGGCACCGAGACTTTTCGTCGTTTGAGCAGCTTCTGAGCATTTTGTAGTTGTTGCTGATAGATCAGTCCAAGAACGACTGTTAGACTGATTCAAGATCGCTCACCTCCAACCACCCAACTCGCGTAGCCAGTCGTTCCTTGTTGTCAGGCTTGACTTCGCTATTCTCCTCATCTGCGTCGATGTCGATGACTTCAACCTTTCGTTTTCTACTCGAGCCTGCTATTGGCTCCTGGGCTCGCGGTGCTAGTGGAAAAGAAGTGGCTGGGAGCCTTGGTGCGTCCTGTTCGATGACGCCGCTTAGTTGTAGTACGGGTCTCGTTCGGTACTTTGAATCAGCTTCTGTCCATGACGCATCACTTACATTAAAGTCCAGACGATGGTAGGGCTGCTGCTCCGAGTCTTTCGCCTTCCATTCGATAGCTCGCCGCCGTGGTATGGCAATTGTCTTCTCAGTATATCTAATTTATCAGCCCTGACTCGATTATTCACCACCTTATCGTACCCAATGCTTCCACCGAGTCCACGAGGTCAGCTTGATTCGTTCCCCAGTTGAGAAACGACCAACTTCTTGCCCCTCTCTGCAGCTACTCCCACATCGGGTTCAACGACACACTCTGAGAAGGCGTTCCGCATCTCGCCACTCTCACCGCGCACGAAGTCCACGCGAATCGTTCCCAAAGCTTGCAATTGGGGTCCACTCAGCGTAATCTCTTCATCTCTATCCGTGGTTCGCTGTACTATGAGTTTAAAGAACAGCTCGCGGTGATGGGAGCAACGCACCAAGGCCGTAAATTTCAATCGACCTTCGTACTTCACGTTGTCCTCCATGAAATTCATGTGGCACACGGTCCACTCTTCACCCCCTGAGCTTCTTGGGATACAAGGACGGCGGATAACTCGACCATCGACGTATATTACAGCGACCAAGTCGTATCCTCGATTTTGGCGGTGTGCCTCCTGTCCCACCCTTATCTTGATTTCGAAAGTCTATGTTGAGCCCTTTTCCCCGCTGAAGCAAGCGGACCTACTGCGTCCTCTTCACTCTCCAGCCAGCAGCTACTGACTGAATGCTTGTTGGCTCCTGCTTCCAAATGCTGGACGCCGTATTCGTCTACTTGATCAGATCTGAATCTCAAGTCAACCTTAATGAGGTCTCACTGAAAGTTGCCCCGTCAGGACGGCACACCGTCACCTATAGAAGTCAGCACTACGTTTGCTCTTTTGAAATGGCTGAAGATGCTCACACAAAAGCCTGGCTTGGTCTCATCCGTGATCATTGTATAAAGTCGTAGTCGGTGCTGATCGTTTCCTCACGGTTGCTAGGAGGCGAGCGTAGCGCTGAGGCACTGGATTGAAAGGAGCGAGGCGATTCGGTTGGCAGCTCAGCTGTATATGAGAGTCCCTACGGGTAAACCGAGCAATCTTGATGGGATCTGGAAGTGATGGAGTAGAGAGTGAAGGGAAGGGAAGATGAACAAGTTGAAGTCGCGTCGAGTGGACCACCTCCACCGGATAAATAGATACCCCATTGGGCAGCCACTTTACCCATTACCCCCAACACCTCGTAGTGGGCAGCTTCATTAGCTGTGCTATCAGCAGTTCAGAGGTGGCAAGGTAGAAAGCAGTCGAACAGCCATACAAAGTGAATACACAAGACATACAGTTACAAGCAATAAACAATACACAATGTCGACCGCCACGATCACTAGGCATCTCGCTTCTCCATGTCTTTGATCATTTCCTTGACGCTTCCACTACTAGGCGTAGTCGAAGAACGCTTATCAGCAGGTGTACTCGGTACCGATCTGCTATTACTCTTGTCCCCGCTCTTTGTCGGGCTAATTCCAGATCCAGATCCAGCACTAGCAAAGAAAACGGAATGCGTATTCCCTCGTCGGAACCCATTCCCAGACGATGGCCGTAATCCATCGACAGATGTACTGGTCCTGACGGTTCCATTGGATGATGCCATCGAATTTCGATCTCGAAGAGGTGCTGGGGGGGTTTGGCGTTGGAACAAATCGGCAATAGGAGTCGCCGAGCTTAATGCCCGAGTTCGAGCTTCGACCGTTCCAGATGGATAATGGAAATCTTCCAGTTTCTGCTTTTCGCTACCCATGACGGAGGTGGGTGCAGTTTTGGTGGATGGGGGTTGAGGCGAAGGTGGCGCAGGATCAACCAGAGGTGGACTGGGCATGATCCCGAAAGTCGGTAAAGGCGAAGTCTCAGTCAGAGTCAAGTCTACACGAGGTGGTTCGACGTCGATGACAGAGGGAGTGGTAGGGCGGAGATCAGAGATTTGAGCCAGATTTCTCGAAGAAGAGGAGAACATCTTGGAAAGACTGGGTTTACTATTCAGCCTGGGCGGTTTCTTTCGTCTCGAGCCGTCCTCAGAGTCTGTGACCTCTGCCGGCTGTTCGCTCTTTAGTGGAATGGAACCAACAGGTCCCAATGATGGAGGCTCAATCGAGACGGGACCGAAATCGATGAGGTCCGCTACTGCCTTCTCTCCCTCTATCATTCCATCATCACCCGGAGGCGGAGGTTTGGCGAAAAGCTGCAGGCGGTGTTTCAGTAGTTCGCTCAGTACGCCATTCCCGACTTTAAGCGAAGGTCCTAGTGATACCATGAGAGCGTGCAATGTCATTCGGTTGGTCTCGGCATGTCGGGGTATGAGGTCGAGCAGTTTGACTGAATCAATCAGCCTAGTCTTCAAGTTTCATGAGAAGTGACTGACCAATCTCAGACAGCAAGAACCAATTAGCATCTGGTAACTGAGCCAGCAACTCGTCGAGCTCATCAGGCTGATGTTCTTCTTGAGTGTCCATCTCGGCAAGAGTGAGGATAGAAGCTGGTGCGTTTCCCTGTTTGCGCTTGGCATAGGCATCGAACACCGGGGTCAATTCCGAGGTGAGAATCGGGCTGGGCAGTTCGCGGAGATACGATTTGAACAGGCCAGCAACGGCATGAGGATCAATGTCACCCGGATGGCATTGTCGCATATCCATATCCGAGCCCGTGTCGAATTCCTGCTTCAATTTAGCGATTTGACTGCTTCTTCCACTGATTCGAAAGATCCCTTCCTCTTTCGGCGCCCATATCTCGACTACGAATCAGCATATCGTACCAATATGAGTGTATTTAACCTTACGATACTCGACACACCGTACCACTATAGCCGGCAGGCAATGTCTCCGCCGACGTTCCATCTCATCACCAGCATTATCATCTTGGACATGAGCATCCTCTCCGGCTTCTACCAATGGTCGACCAAACACAGTCCCTGCACGGCCTTTGCCATGTCGCAAGAAAGTCTTCTCGTCAAAGTCCGGTCCTTCCGGTAGAGTCGTGAGCATAGCTTGAGCAGTGTGATGACGCTCTCGTGATGTTCTGGGTGTTCCGTCCAACGGACCTCGGCGTGACGATTGTCCCAGTTGACTGATTGACGATAAGCTTCCTCCTACTCCTCTTGCTCTGATGCCAGCCCATCCCTTCTGTACTGCTGAGCCAGCGTGGCCCAGAACTCGCTGAGCGGAATTTGGTATGCGTTGATGCGAAGCGCTTGATGGGAGAGAAGCTTGACTGGCGAGTGAAGCGGATGAAGCTGATCTTGAGAATGCCGCTATACGATCTCCGATCTTGTTGCGAGATGGTAAACGTGGTGGCATTCCTGATGATGCTACCGTATCCGAGCTATCGCGACTTGGACCAGCTGTGACGTCGGCATAGGAACTCTTGCTAGGTAGGGGCGGGGGTAACATATCTCGCGAGTTCGACTCATTATTCTTGAAAGTGCGTGGCGGCAGAGCTGGAGGAAGTGGTACATTATCGCCAAGTGGTGACTTCGATTTTGAGCGTAACATTGACATGCTCGGAAGCTCAGCAGTCCGCCGCAGCCAGCTGGGCTTGGACTTTGCCTGCGGTCGCGACGAGGATGGTTCATCTGACGAAGCTGATGCGGCTTCGAATGGAGTGTGGTCATGGGTACGGATAGGGGAGGTAATTGGAGAGACAGGCGAGGCTTTGGCGACTTCTGCGTAAGATGTCTTTCGAGTGGTCGGACGTAGCGAGTCACGAGCATTCCTCAACGTCGATTCTCCCTCATTCGTGCTGGGAATCAGCTATCGTAGAAATCATTAGGAATTCACGGATGACTCACCCGTCGGTTGTGGTTGTCTGAGTGGCTTCAGCCTGTTCTGTTGCCATACTGCCCGAAGCTGATACCTCCTCCTGCCCAGCCCCAGTAGCTATCCACAATTCCGAAGTCGGGCTTGCCAAGCTACTCGTCCGTATAGGCGGAACTGATATTGGCGCTTCTAGTCTAGGAGGCTGATTCTGAGATTGCTTCGACGAGGTTGAAGCAAAATCATTCAGATTGAGCGAGATGGTTTGAACCGGTTTCTCATCCTTGATTTCCAACGTCATTGATGCCCGCTTGGCTGCTCTACCATCTGAATTATCGTTCGCTACGCTGCTTGGACGAGAGTTTGGTTTGCCCGACCAACTAGAATTTCCTTCGCGGCTGGGTGGTGAGAAAGGTACGTTGGTGCCCGATATCTGTGACAGTGGACGTGAAGCTGTAGATGGTTGTCGCTCTCGACGGGTATTGACAGCGGGCGAAGGGGGCTCCGACATGTCGACCAAGTGTTGACGATGAGATCAAAGGTATGAGAGAGCCATGAGCAGTTCTGTGGTGGTCTGGGTTGTCGAGCGTTGGTTTTTGGCGTTGAGGATGGCTAAACCGATAGCGAGGTATGGCTCGAGCAATTATCGAAGATCACGAAAAGACGTAAAGCAGACAAAGTTGTGCACAGTGTAGAGTCAAGGAGAAGGGAAGGATAAGTGAGAGTGACAAAGGAGGATGAGGTGTGGTGATGAAAGGTTGAATGGTATGGATGTGAACGTGCAGTAGTAGAGTTAGTCGCCTTCCCTGGCAACATCGATTGTGGCTGTGTGTCCTCGGCTTGAGCTGAGACCGAGGTATGGTAATTAGCACTATGTACATAATCTCAAGCTGGATTGCTGTTAACACCACAGTACTGGCCGCAGCTAGCGCCAGCATCAGATGGCATGCATGCATGTCATTGTACCATGAGAAAGATGAATGAAACGACCACATCAACAATTGTCCCTGACTAATCATCTGCCACCATCATCATGACGTCGAGTGATCATCCGTCGTTGATACCACACATCTTAGTCTTGTACACCTCTTCATACCGATAATGAGGGACAACGAGGACCGATAGAGCATCAGAACCGTTCAAGGATTCTACTCGTCAACCTTCATTTGCACTACACCGGAAAATCGCATAGGCTACCAATATGCCAGCTACACTCTACCTTCGACCTCAACCTCGGGCTTTCTTTCTGCTCACCACTACCCATGCACTCATATTTCGACAACCGGATGCGAAGGAGTCTAAAGCGTCCAGAACGGTTGTCGTTGCCGAGTTCCTACCTATCGATGAAGTCGATGTCAGAGGGCTCGTGCGAGCAAGCAGGACGAGGACAGTGGATGGAGTTTTGGGAGTGACCAGCGTACCAACTGGTCAGTAGTGTGCGAGTTTTTCAGTAAACTGGCTGATCGGATAGAGCGATCACCTGTGCCAGAGATATTCTTGATACTCCTTACAGCTGCATCACCACTCGCTCCCCTCGTCCCATCGTCAAGCCTACGACCATCGCGGGTTTTATCAGTCGAATTCCACTCGCTCTCATCGTCATTCTGGGATCCACCCGAGTTCGCAATAGCAGGAAACACTCTCAACGAGTATGATCCGGATGATCCGTACGCTCAGACGGGATACACCCCACAAGCATCCACTCAATCGCAAGCAACCCTGCAAGGAGTCGAGAACCCATGTAACGGTATGCGAAAATACCTCGAAGCCGGCGGGTTCTTCTTTGCAGAAGGCGGGAAGTGGGACATCAGCTCTCGAATGGGAGAGACCAACTGGATACAAGCGGAGAAGGGACATTCGCAACATCCACTCGAAACGTATGATGACCGATTCGTGTGGAATGCCAGTATGCTGGCGCCATTTTTATCTTTCCGATCAGGTCTACCGGAAGAAACGAGGAGAAGTCTCGACGAACAGAGTCTCCTAATTCCGGTCATACAAGGATTCTGCGGATCATCATCGGTAACTAGCGGATCTTGGACACCAGGAGGGAAACCCGATATGGCTTCTTTGGCAATCATCTCACGGTTGAGCTGGAAGAGGGCAGGAGCAAGGTTCAGAACAAGAGGAATAGATGATGATGGACAAGTCGCCAATTTTGTCGAGACCGAAGTGATCTTAGCTCTGGGGAGTGTCTGTCTCAGCTACGTTCAGGTTCGAGGCTCTGTGCCGCTATTTTGGCAACAGCCAAGTCAGGGAATCCAGACTCTTCAGCAGAAAGTCGAGTTTACGAGAGTGAGTCTTCCCAGGTGTAATAGTCCTGACATCAGCCTCCACAAGCTACCCAGCCGGCATTCGACAAACATTTCATCGAGCTTCTAGAGCACTACCACTCGATACATGCCGTCAATCTTCTCGGTCAGAGAGACGCAGAGGCGATGCTGTCTGCCGCTTACTCGGATCATCTGGCTCAGCTGAAAGTTACCCTGGAGCATACACCTGCAAGCGAGAAGGAGAAGACAGGAGGCACGCCTCGCGGTACACTGGACTTGACACCCTACGATTTCCATACTGTTGTCAGGGAAAGTGGTCATGATGCGGTCAAATACGACTTCTCGACTGGGATCAGGGAGGTTGTAAAATCCAGTGACGTATTTGGGTGGACGTCAATAGATCTATCAACGGGGCAAATGATCGAGCAGCAGAATGGCGCATTCAGAACCAACTGCCTGGATTGGTGAGCCCATGTACTTGCTGTAGGCTAATGATCAGCCTCGACCGTACAAACTATGTCCAAGACGTTATCTCATCTATCGCGATCTCGAAATTCCTCTACTCGATCGACTCGCTTCTAGCGTCCAACCCGACATTTTGGACCGCCCACCGTACTCTATGGGCAGATAACGGAGACCGTCTGTCCAAGATTTACGCGGGGACCGGCGCACTCAATACCTCAGCTACCAGGACTGGAAAGAAGACATTTGCTGGATTATTGAGTGATGCTACAAAGAGTGTGGGAAGGGCATATATCAATAATTTCCAGGATAAGGGGAAACAAAATGCTATCGATATGCTCTTGGTATGTGGCTGAGGTGATTGAGACGAGAGTTGATCAACAGGGCATGATGGCTGGTCAGAGACCCATCATACTATTTGACCCAATCAGCGATTCCGTCCAAAGTGCCCTCCATTCTCGGTACGTCCTTCTGACTGTAGGCAGGGAAGCGCGGCTGAATTCCAGTGTCAACGAGTATTCGAAAGCCAAGACTGTGTCGATTTTCAGTGGCACTTGGAATTTGAATGGCAAGGTGAGTGCCAAGTAAAATTCTCGGCTGACTTTCAGAGACCAGACGAAGCATTAGATTCCTGGCTTTTTCCTCCGGGCACGGATGACGCAGATATTTACTCGATAGCATTCCAGGAAATCGTTCAGCTAAATGCTCAGCAGATCTTACAGACTGATCCAGCGAAGCGGTGAGCTTTCTAGACCCTTCTACTGTACGATCTGAGCTGAGACAATAGTCGTCAATGGGAAGCTTTTATCATGGAGCACTTCGATAAGCGGAAGGGATCGTATATTCTTCTGAGGAGCGAGCAGCTAGTCGGTGCAGCTTTGATTGTGGTGGTCAAGGAGGAGATGACGGCATCTATCCGAGCTGTAGAAGCGACCACAAAGAAGGTGAGTTCCCAACTCCTGTCGTCAACGCAGTCGCTCATCTACAGACTGGTCTGTCTGGATTGAGTGGCAACAAGGGCGGAGTAGGTATCCGGATGAACTTATACGATACCTCAGTCTGCCTCATGACGGCACATCTCGCTGCGGGACATGGGAATGTAGCGGAACGTAACGCAGATTACAAGACCATCTCTCAGGGTTTGAAGTTCTTGAAAGGCAAAATGATCCATGATCACGAGTACGCTTCTCATTTATAAGTCTGCATCAAGCTGATAGGATAGTGTCGTAATTTACGGTGGTGACTTTGTGAGCTGACAGATCAGTATTTGGCCAAGCTGATAAATAGAACTATCGGATATCGCTTGCAAATGAGGAAACGCGCCGCTTGGCCGAGTCGGATGAGCTTGATCAGCTCCTCGAGGCGGATCAGGTATGTTCAGTATAGTGGAGTCATGCAGCACTAACTGCCTAGCTCACCAATGCAATGGCTCAAGGTGAAGCTTTCGAGGGCTATGAGGAAGGGCCTATCACCTTCAGGTAAGTCACTCTTTCATTGGTTCCATAGATGCTGACTTGGATAGGCCTACATACAAGTAGTGAGTCTTTCTTGAGAGATGTTGGGGATGAACTGATGGGTAGCGATAATGGGACCGATGCGTATGATTCGAGCGAAAAGCAGAGGATCCCCGCCTGGACTGGTGAGTGATCCATCTTGATCGCAGCGAGGACTATAACACTGATCCTCAGACCGTATACTGTTCAGAGGTGATCAAGTAAGCTGTATCGTTCATGTCTGCGCTGAACTCTAGCTGACCATCAGCTCCGTCAAAAGGCATATCATCGAGCAGAACTCCGAACATCGGATCATCGTCCAGTCTACGCAATCTTCACAGCTACAGTTCGAGAGGTCGACGAAATCAAGAAAGCCCAGATCACCAAATCAATCATTCAGGAAATCCGCAAATCAGGTCCGAAAGATGGTATAATTGATGAGCGAGTCGAACGTGGTTTGGCCGGTGGTCTAAGAAGCTTGGTCAAGGAGATGACTCACAGTACGTCGCGTTCCCTTGCCGTGGCTGATGTTAGCTTCTATCACCCCTTCTTTAACTCCTCGATCGCAAACTCCCGAATCCCGTGTTCAGCCTCCACCAATCCCGCCGAGGGTGGATAGTAATACTTCTTTACTTGAGGCCGACACCTATACTCGACCAAGAGGTGATTCAGTCAGATCACAGGCACCGCCGCCTCTACCTCGTCGATCCTCTCCTGCACCAGCCAGGCTGTCGATATCACCTAACTCGAGCGATCCAAATTCGACCTTACCCAAAGTACGCCGCGACCCTCCCCCTCGTCCGAGCAAGCAGCCCGGTGAGGCATTGAGTCAAGCACCTGATCCATCTTTCGTCCCTAGTAGTTCTATCATCGACAAGATCGAAAGGCAAAGATCGCTTGCATCATCTTCCACACCGCCCATCAAGCCCAGTGCACTGCCACCTCGTCCTCAGCCCAAGGTATCTTTGGATATGGATGGACCGCCACCTGATGGCTTGATTACGCCTGTCCTCCCAACTACGAAGTCGCAGCCGCCATTACCGACCCGTAAAGTTGCTGCTAACCCGATCCCTTCGTCAGTGGAAGCTAGCGCTACACCCACCGCGACCGCCACTAAGCCGATCGACATCAGCACCAATGGTGATGGACCCAGGAAGACGGGAAGCGTCGCGGACCGGTTGAAGCAGTGGGAGCAGATTGGTTCTCAGTCGACTGCCAAATCTTCTTCCCCAGGGCCAAGATCGCCAACCATGTCTCTGTCGACTTCGCCAACAAAGAAAGCTGCACCTATCAAATCAGCGAAACCCGAAACATTGCGCAAACCCAGCGCAACTACCATGCCAACCTCGCCTGCTTGATATGTACTTTGATGGGCACCTATGCATATTCTGCCGTATACGTTGTCCAGGCGATAGTCTACGAATGTGCCTCGATATATTCAGCTTGCTTGGCGTGCCGTGCCCTCCTTTCTGCTCGTTCTTTTTCTGCAGCATCTTCCGCCTCTCTGAGTTTCCGCTCTGCTCTCTTCTTGGCGTACTCGGCTGCAGCAAGTTTCTTCTCCTTCTTTTCCTTTGCGGTGAGAACGACTTCGGGCTTGGGGAATACGATATTGGCTAATTTGATTGCTCCCTGCCTATCAGCTTGGCTCAATAGTGTTAATGATATAGCGGCTTCGACTAACGTATAACGGATCGTCACCTGGCTCAACTACGGTATAGCTCAGCAAGCAACACATTGCTTTCAGCTGAATCGGTCAGCTGATTGAAGAGAGAGAGAGAAAACTGGACCGACCTTTGGGAACATGATGGATGATCTCGCTCTGTCTCTGTGGAAGAGGAGCTCGACGTATTCAATGACTGCAAGCTGCATGAAATATACGATCCTACCCATCAATCAATATTAGGCATTCATCGTGGAACAAACAGGCGACTGACCAGAGAAATCTGACGTCTTTGTTCTTCAGGTTTCTGATGGCAGACCATAAGGGTATCCAGTAGATTGTAGGTTGATAGATCAGGAAACGAAGGTACCAAGGTGCTTTGAACCTAATTTTTAGTCTTGATGGTGGTGCAGCTGTGGTGTTCTGTGCTCACCAAAAGAAGAGGTGTACGCCGACGTAAACAATGATCACTATATGAGGTGGTCCCCAAACGCTCAGAAAATCGTGTATAGGCGGATTCCACGAATTTATCTGAGTACGTGTGAGTTCGAGTGAAAGTGAAGCCTGTCCACATCGTTCACACTTACCAGATTATCAATCACTTGCCCTGCACTGATGACTTCAGCCTCCTCAAATTTCTCCACCCTAACCCCCTTTTTAACTTTATCGGACCCCTTCAATCTTCCCTCAGCAGTCACCTGGTCATCCCATCCACCTAGTGCTTTGCCCCATTTATTCCTTGAGGGAGCTACGATCTCAGGACCCCAGATCGCATTCAGTTTAGCTATTTCAGCTTGGTACTTTTTGATCTGTCCTACGTCTCCTTTCGCGGTAGCTTTGGCAAGAGCTTCGTTGACTGGTTTGCGTGCATTGTATTCTTCATCTCGGAAAGCTTCGAATGCTGGTCCGGCGTCGGCTGCTTGCTGTCTATCGTGCCGCTGGGCGTTCAGGGCAGCTTGTTGAATTGGGGTCCAGGCCGAGAGAGCACCCGCTTCGTATTGTTCCAGTCTACTCATATTTACTCCCTGAATAGAATCAGCAGTATCAACAGGACACCGACGAAGAAGGTGAGGTCAGTTGAATCAAGATGATCAGCAGTTCCTTTCTGGACGCCGATCAGCTCAAAGGTATCGCGATGACCTTTATATTTGCATACTGACTGTACTTAACTAAAGTATGCTCGGGACCTCAATGTGACGTGATCGTTTACTCCTGATTCTTGATGATGACCTTGATCTCTTTCCCACTCTTGACAGCTTCCAGAGCCTCCTTTGCTTTTGTCATTGGGTATGTGACCGTTATGAGAGGTTTCAGATCGACAACGCCTCTGTTCAACATGTCAATTGCCGAGGGGAAACATGATGCCGTATATCGAGTTATACCTATCATCAGCTCTCATCGATCGAGTTCGATTGACGATTTACCCTTCACATCAAGTTCCTTGTTGGTGACGGCGATGTTGGGGAATACAGACGTTTGGACGTGGTTCAATCCGACCTGTAAAACTGATTGTCAGCTATTTCTGGCAATCCGAAAAAAATAGCTTACAGGTTCCCCCTTGCTTAGCAAAAGCAACACCAAGGAGCATACAGTCCTCAGCACCACTAGCTTCCACCACACGATCCACTCCCTCTTCTTCTTCCAATCCTAATTCCCTCACCCACTCCTGGACCCGTAATTTGGCATGTTCCCACTTGACATCTCCCAAAGTCTCGTGATCATCATCATTATCGGCAGTAGCATCTCCAACTCCACCATCCGTGCCCACATGAGAAGAGCCTTTGCTTGGTTGCTTGAGTGATTCGGTCGGTAAGTCGGTATTGAGGAAGACGGCATCGAAAATTGGTTTACCGGTAAGTGGAGAGATATATTTTTTGGCGAATTCGACCCGGAAGGGTGAGTTGTCGACACCGATGATCTTTCTTACTGAATATGCATGAGCAACAGCGGCGGTGATGAGACCGATAGGACCGCAACCACTGTACCTTGAGCTGGAGTCCTGTCTATGTCGACTCACAAGATGGCTAAAGTCTGATGTGCAGCAAGACATGCTCGTTTACCAATCTGGACACCGATCTATACGTGAGTAGCCGCTCGAGTAGAGATCAAAGTGGACTCACAGCCAGGGGCTGGATAGATCCAGCCTCCTCCCAAGATAGATGATCAGGCAGGTGTGGGGCCATATCAGCCGGTAGAGCGTGGAATCTGATATCAGTACACTCCACCTAGAGAGGGAAGGACTGACTTGGCGAGAGATCCAACAGAACCAGGCGCACCGCAATATCTGACGTCTACACTTTCAGCGCCATGTCCATGAGTAAGAGATCAAGCTGACCTTTACAAATATTGCTTCGACCTTCTTTACAGTTAATACACCTCCTACATGGTAATCCAGGTTCCACTACCCGTTAGCTCCCTTGAATAATCCTACTATGAGATAAATCTCACCAGCGACCCGATCTCCAATCTTGTGAGTTTTGACATACTCCCCCACAGCGATTACTTCTCCAGCACTCTCGTGACCCATGACCAAGGGCTCTACCACAGGACGTCCACCTACTCCACCCGACAGGTAACCATGCATATCACTTCCACAGATACGTATATTATTAGCCGAAGCTCCAAGGCAGCATGAGAGACTTATCTGTAGAAATCACCTTGACGAGCACGCCATCCGGCTGAAGTATCGGGAGGGGTTCATCTCGAACCTCAATAGTCTGCTTCTTGAGCAAAACGACCGAGGTGTTTCCAGGCAGGTTGAGCTTGGTCACAGATTCCGGCTGCTCGATTGTGAGTTGATGATAGTGCGACATGGTGCTTGAGGGTGTTTGATATGCTATATGTTAAAAGCAGTCCGACTGGCTTGACAAGTCACAAGTCATCAGTCGGTCATAGGGATAAAGTCGTTCCGGCCCGAACCGGCGGTTATTGCCGGCTCATCACCTGACCTTCCGCTCGTTATACGGACTTCGTTATACGTTAAGATACATTTGTCTGTGACGTCTATCTACAACTAGAAGTCAACCTTGGGGATCTCGAATAGCACAAAGTCATAGAACTCTGCTTCCATGACACTTTGCCATTCACCTCCGACTTCCTCGCTACCAGCAGTGGTTCCTCCTGACTTCTTGTTCTTCTTTGATGATGGGCCTTGAGATGCGGCAGAGAGGTACGAGTAGTGAGATGAAAGGGTTTTGAGGGTGGAGACAGCAGTCTTGCTTTCGGGCTGAAAGTCAGAACTGTTCGATATAGACACAGAGAAAGACTCACTTTGATGATGACACCGGCGTACTCGGCTGGAAGACCATAACGAAGAGCACTCTCGATAAACAGTCGAACAGTCTTCAAATGAGCAAGGATTTGGTAAGCTTCCGAGAAGTTTATTCTCGTAAGTTTGAGCAGATCAGACTGGGGTTTAGCTGATGTCGATCATTCGGCTAAGCCCACTCACCCAGAGCTCCTTCTCCTCTGCCTCTAGCTCTGATAGCTCTTTCCTCTGCTTCTCTAGCGCAGATTCCTCGAATGTGAAATCTCGGACAATGAATCTAACTTGTCAGCTTGTGAAACGAAGATATGCGATAGCTCACTTGTTCTCTCGACATCTATGCGTGAACTCATCTCTAACCTTTTTGAACAAGGTGACGGTCCTCAGCGAGTAATCATCATCCACCGCGACTTGCCTATGAGTCAGCTACCGCTCCAGATACTCTCTGCTCTTGACTGACTGTGATGATCTGGGAACGACCATGCTTGTCAAACGCTCGTACTTGTTCTCCCAGTCCTTTGCAAGATTTCTACAGTGTCAGTCCGGCTCAGGAAAAGAACGTGCAGAACGCACTTTGGCACAGCGACTATCAGAGTCTCCATAAACTCGCTATCCTCGACCATATCCTCCTTCTTGACCACCTCAAGCAACGACCTCTGTGACAAGTTCCCTCTACACTGTCAGTCTCGCTTTGTCTTAAAGCAGAGCAACTTACGCTCGTTTACGTTGTAGATTCGTCAGGTTGCCTTTGACCAGATTATAGGACTGCGTCTTCTGCTTCTGTACTGAATCGATGGAGTTCATCTCCTGACCCCATCAGCTTCCTCGCGCACGGCTGCGACATGACGTACCTTCGTGAGAGCCTCCACGACTTCTCCAACCTTACCTCCATCACCCCACCTTCCTCTATCCCACTTCCACTGCATGAGCGCCTCTTCAACGGGACGATCATTGATTCTTGCATGTTGACTGAGCTTGTCGTCGTCTGTGAGGGAACGGAGAGTGTCGATGGTCTTGACGACGGTCTGTGTGAACTGTGAATCTAGCTTTGGAAGCGCGTCCGAAAGCGAAAGGAGCGAGGACAGTGTGCCGGTCTGATCATCAGCACTGACTCGGTCATATTCGACAGGCAATCGAGGGGTCTAGCAGCGCCCAAATAGGCTGTATGTGACGCGCGAGACAGCTCATAGACATACCTTCAACTCAGGTAATTCCCATTGTCCAACCTCTATAGCATCTCCCAATGCATTCCTTACATCCCTCAGCATGAGACCAGGATCGCCATCGTTCAATGGTGCCGATATTATCCAGTAAGATAGGTCGGAGGGCATTGTGAGTACGTATAGTGGTATCTGAAGCAAGTAAGCTACATCAAAGGAGAGTTGACGCTCGAAGCCGGTCCGGTGCATGCCTATCGGGGTAAGATTAGGCGTCAGATAGGTTTGCTGCGTCATCGCTGACATTATTGTTGAGCCAAAAGTCGTAGGTGCATGACCATTCTGAGAGGGATACGGGTCAGCAAATCGTCCAGTGAAGCAGTCAGCACGACAGTCTCAGCTCTTTGAAACTGCAAGATGTCTGGCATAACAACTATTCGAGCCATGATGTCTAGAGCGTCACTACCCATCGCATCCTCAAGCCGAGCAGCCCGGCCGCCACTCGCAATGCCGCGCAGAGCTCTACAGACCTCGCGAGCCCCTCGTGCACGATACGAGCGTTTCGATCCCGATCCTCAGTGGCGTGCGGGACCTAGCGGAGGTGGTGGAAGGCCAGGAAGTGGAGGTGGACCAAACATCAAAGAGTATCTGCGACGCAGATTCGGTGGAGATAGGGCGATATACGTTTACGGAATTGGTATTGGAGGCGGGGGACTATACTATGTGACGCAGTACGTCTGCCTGCACAAGTCAGCGAAATCTTGACCTGACCTTCAGCCTGGAGCGTACGCCCGAGACAGGTCGATTACGATTCATGGACGTGAATGAAGCGCAAGAGCGTGAGGTCGGTCGCGTGCCATCCCGAGAACGGTGTCGTTAGCTGATAGACAGCTCGGGAGTCAGACTCAACTACAAACAATGTCGGAATATCAGACTCGTATACTACCGCCCAATCATGCCATTTCGAAGCGAGTCCGCAGAGTTGCACAGCGGATCATCGAGTCGTCCGGTCTGGGTCGTATGAAGTCGGGAGGCGAGATTAGTACAGTTGAACAGGAAGTACCAAGATGGGGCGGAGGTGCCGATGTGGGTGAGATTCTGATGGCGGAAAGTGGACAGGATCACAAGGAGGGCAAGGACGTGGAGTGGGAGGTGAGCTCCCTTCCCTGAAGAGCCAGACGTGACTGATCCATAGGTCTATGTCATTGACGACAAGCAGACTAAGAACGCTTTTGTTACGCCTGGTGGGAAGATCTTCGTGTTCACTGGTATCCTGCCTGTGTCTGGAAATGACGATGGTCTCGCTACTGTTCTTGGACACGAGGTTGCTCATCAAGGTATGCCAAGATTACTGGATTGAGCTTACAAAAGTCCTACGTCACGGTGCCGAAAGGATGAGTTCCATGAAGGTCTTATTCGCTCTTGGCCTCGTACTAGAAACCCTTGGACTCGATGTCGGCTTTTCTCGACTACTCCTGACTTTCTTGCTTCAGTAAGCCAATCTCGTCAATGTCACTGCAAATCGCTGATGAATCAGACTCCCTAATTCACGTAAATCCGAATCGGAGGCCGATTTCGTCGGTCTACGCCTTATGTCGTGAGTCATGCTCCACAAGTGGCGTCATCGAGCTAACAATGTTTCAGAAGAGCGTGTTTTGATCCGTCGGAATCGACAAAAATGTGGCAACGAATGTCCGAATCCGAAGGCGGAGGTAAAGGACTCAATGTTGATTTCATGTCTACACACCCGGCGAATGCCAAACGAATACAGGTAAGTCAAACCCCTTGACGGGTCAAATCGGAAACGTGTTAGATCTGACAACATCAGCAATTAAATAAATGGCTGCCTGAGGTAAGTTTAGCTTGGACCTGGGCGGTGGCTTGAGTGTCAAAGGAGGTCAATGCTGATCTGATTTTTAGGCTCAACAAATTCGCGCTGCTAGCCCTTGTAATGAGACTGCAGGACACTATGGTGGTTTCCTGGACGCCCTGTCCCCTGCCACAGCGAGATGGAACTAGGAGCTGCGTATTCAGTCAGAGCGAGTGACTTGGCTATCGGTTCGGGATCGGGTCGGGCAGTATCAATTTTGGCCTACTTGAGGTCGGTTTCAGGTACAAAGCAATTAGGGGATTACCAGTTGATCAAATCAGAGACTCCACTCCAAGCCCCATGCATTATGTTGCAGATCATTACTGTACCTTCTCTGCACAGCTTAGCTGCCTACGGCCCGAGGGCACGTTCATGGATGCACCCGACCCGAAGTATCGGGATATAGCGGATATAGGCCAGCTAGAGGGCGGAATTTAGGCTAAATCGATTGACGAGCTGTTGATCTTGTCACCTCCCTCAAACAGATCATCATCCTCATCCCCATCCTTTAAACGAGTATCCTCGTCCTTTGGCAGGTCCAAGGATACCAGATCATTGCGTTTCATCTCCAAGAGGCACGAGGGTCCTAGCGTCTGTCTTTTTTTCGGCTGGACGACGTAACGGTCTTGATGGGCTCCATCATCTGGTAAATTATTTACGCCCTTGGCCGATCTCTGCCCGACTCGTTTTCTTGGCCTCAAGGTAGCAGTATATAACCTGGACCATCAGAATCGAAATTTCAACAGCTCTTCATTATAAACCATCTGAATCCCGACGATCCCCCTCAGTAATCATCTCTACACTATCATACCATCAAATGGCTCTCGTCATGTCGCCCAATTGCTCTGATATGCTCAATAACCATGTTGGCGTCAAGCATCTTCATCCCGAATTGGAAGATCACCCTCGAGTAGCTGCTATCGACGATGGCGGACCTCCAATAGATCCTGGAAGTCTGACTGATCCAGTCGAATTCGAGTACGAGGTATGTCTGATATGTTGACGAAGAAGCGATACTGATCATAAAGCCGGTTCAAGGGTTCTTTGTGCAGAACGGCCCTAGGCAAAAGTACCTTGCATTCCACGAAATCGTAAATTATCACTCTATAGGGTAAGACGAAGCTGATCCTAGCTTGACAACAACTTCGGTCTCGTCGACCAAAGTGTCGATAGGTGGACCAACCTGAAAGCATCTGTCAAGCAGCTGCAGGTTAATGCTCCCGAGGGGGTCACTTACAAGGTTCTCTTCTTGGGTATGTCTCCCTTTCAACGCTTCATCGTCATTGCTTACAAGCAGGTCGCCATGGTCAAGGATGGCACAATTACGCTTCCAACCAATATGGAGCTGAAGTAGGCTCATACTCATCACGTCACGAAGTAGCTGACATAAGGCATGGGACGCATACTGGACATTCGAAAATACAGATGGAGTCCTCACATGGGGACCCGATCCGCCCCTTACTCGACTTGGGGAATCTCAAGCGTCAGCAGTCCATCAATCTTGGTTGAGGGAATATCAATATGGCGCTCCCATAAACCCACACGAAATGAAATGGTATGTATCACCAATGTTCAGAGCATGCCAGACTATGGTTGGTAGTTTTGGAAGATTCTTACCTGGCGTGGAAGGTCGACCGGGAGTTGCGCCTGAGATTTGGGAAGATTGGAGAGAGATTTACGGAGGTCACACCTGTGATAAGAGGTCAACCAAGGTATATTCCAAGCTACTCACTCACATGAGAATCAGCTAACGTGTTAGACCGAGATAGTCGAGCGATTCCCCGAGTTCATCATTGAGAAAGATTTCGTTGAGAATGATGAATTATGGAAAGACGACGATCGAGAATCAGAATTCAGGATGCAGACAAGAGGCAGGCGAGCGCTTGATAGGATGTTTGGCGAGAATGGAGCTAAAGAGACCTGTACGTTCTCTCATCCTCCTAGATTTACGAGTTGACCGGGAAGACGTGTCGATCACGTCCCACTCCCAATTCTTCCGAAACCTATTAGCTGTACTCAATCACCAACCTTACCCGCTTGCTACGGGCGAGATGATCCCCGTCGTCGTCAAGGCTACTCGAGTGAGGAAACAAGAATCAGAGGCTGGGTCAAGTCGTGAGGAATAAGCGTTGATACCTGGAAGGAGAGAAGGGGGGGGGGGGGGAAGAAAACCAAAAATAGTCGAAACCGACCAATATTGCTACATTAGTTACCAAAATCAAACATATTCAATCCTGCTTGCTAAAAATGTATATCTATGCCTGAACTGGACGTGAGGAAGCTGACATGATCTGCTCGTCTTCGTTTGTCCTAAGTTACATCCCGATGTGATCATGTTGGAGAAGTCAGAGAAGAAGCACTTGGTAACGATATTGCATATTATAAATTTTGAGCAATACAAATGACTCGATGACATCCAACAAACCCAGGTCCAGCCTCAGCAACATCCTCACCCATGATACCTGCACTAAATTTTCTGTTTGATATAACGTGTAATTGACCTGGCGTAGAGAAGTCCGAACCCCGTGAAGATAGGTAGAAGAGTGACGAGTGTCCAGAAGCCAACAAAGACTAAGAGAGGTAACCAGAATAAGAAAAACATCCGATCCTCTAATCATCGTCAGCTTTCCAATCCTAAACAAGATAGGAGCTGACTTACTCTTGGCTGGCTTGAGTTGACCATTTGGCCCATGTACTCTCACTGACAAATTGCTGCCACTCCCACTACCGCTCGACTTGTGACTGGGCCACCTCGCCCGCATTCCGTGTGTGTTCATCTCTGCTTCCGAGGTGGTAGCGCCAGTTTGAACTACCGCATTGAAAGCAGCAGCAGCCATTGCTTGGGTGAAAGCTTTCAGATCGTCAGGATTGGTGATCTTCTGTAATGTCTCCCATGACGGTGAAGGTACAGGCATGGTGACCCAAGCACCTGATCCTGACGGGTCGGCGAGGGTAGTACGAGGATGAAACATCGATACGATCGGTTGAGGGACCAATTCGGCTGGGATCTTCCAATTATCCGCCAAACCCCATTTCTCATTCAGTCGCCAGTGATCGGCGGAAAGAGGCAATCGATCCAGCCATGATGCAGGCGAGTACGGTGGAGGAGTATCGATCGTAGATGGCGAAGGTGGGACGATAGCAGGGGGGCGCTGTCGGTTTTCTGTATCTGAATTGACGGCTGTCGCGGGCGCGGTAGCAACCGGCGTTCGTCGGATTGACCGAGTCCCATTTCGCCATGTAGATATATCGTCAACAGTAAGACTAGGTTTCTTGCCCTTGTGCTTTGACCGTCGCCGTCTAGGAGGTGCCCGATGGATATACAAGTCAATCTCATCCTCTGAAGCATCACTAGGATTATCGTTATCCAGCTCGATATCCGATTCCTCAATGTCTTGTGATTGGGATGACGACTCATCGTCGCTCTCCTCAGGGAGGAATATTTGGCGATTACGACCTTGACTTCCAGTCGGCGAGCGGGTCGACCAAACGGCTGATAGCAGTAGTTTCTCAATGTGCGGATTACCTCCCACCTTGGCGAGATCTAGTGGGAATTCTCCAAGCTGCGTTGGGAAGTCATACGTCGCTCCAGCCTCGATCAATACCCGAGCACAATCGATTTTACCGCAATAAGCCGCAAAGGCGAGTGGTGTGAAACCGTTGATATCCTGAACATCGAGTTGAGCACCATAAATAACCAGACGCCTGAGTAGTTGCTCGTAGCCCAGGATGGTGGCGAGATGAGTGAGTGTCTGCTTCGCTTCGTTACGGGCATTGATGGCGCCTGAATGCCTAAGTGAGCCGGGGGAATGTTCATTGAGAGCAGCGAGGAAGTCGGTCAAAGTCGCTTGCAGGTCACTGGCATCGGAAGCTGAAGTCGACATTGTGTCGGTTGGGACTTTCCACGTTTGATCAGTCTGCCCATTGGTGTTGCCATTCTGATTGTTCTGGGGCGAGAAGTTCATGTCGGGACCATCGGGCGCGGCAGGTTGTTGGCTCTGAACTTGGAGTGCGAGCTTGATAGCTTCTTTCGATGGCGCTTCGTAGATAAAAGTAGCCGGCGGATTGGAAGATCCGTATCCTTGAATGACGACCTCGACCTGACCGGGCGCACTACCAGGAGGTAATAAACAACTAATGTAGCTCGATTGGCATGCCGTAGTCGTAGCGAGTCTTCCACCGAACATGACAGAGGCACCATTTGGGATATTCATACCCAGAATGGCGATACTGATACCGCCCGACAAAGCGCCAGTAGAAGGAATGACTTGCAAAATCGTCGGAGCTGGTTGTGCTGGAGGGACCTCCAGTGCAGATTGCTCAACCTTTGGCATGGCCACCGGAGGACTGGAGAATGGTTGAATGATAGAGTCAGCCGAGTGAGGATCATCGTCCGTGATCAAGTACGACATCATATCGTGCTCGCTCTGATCGTCGACCGAGCTCTGTCCAGGACCATTATCGCTATAGTTCGAGCTTTCATATAATCCCAATTCAGATCTACCGGAGAGGTGTGAGTCGGTGTACGATCCCGAATGTTGGGAGAATTGCTGCTGCAAATTATTGAGGTTGTAATTTGAGAATGCGTCAGTCGACCCGAAATTGTTGTGATCCAATCCGGTCATACCATTGAACAGCATCGGCGAAGTCGAGTCGTTGGGGAATGTTTGTTGACCTTGATCATGCTGGGAGAAGCTTGGGAAGTCGGATAGTCGCATGGCCAATTCATTTGCTTGAAGATCATCACCCAGTGCCAGACCCAGGCTCATTGGTGACTGAACAGCGGAGGAATGTACTGAAGGTGGATTCGAGGATGTATAACTCATCGAGTCCTGCCCGTTCATGGCAGTCATCGTTCCCGGGAAGGGTCGACGTAGATTGACATTCGACAACATTGGATGTGATTGGAAATTGGAGACATTTGGCCACTCAGCCGATCCGGGCGGTATATCTGACATCCCATTACCTGACATCGCCGACATGGACGCAACAGAATGGATAGAAGAGGACGAATTATGCCGATGAACACCAGGGCGATCGTAAGGTTTACCTCGACTTGGCGGGATGTGTTTGGAAGTCATTGCGCCTATTTCTGATACTGCTTGACTTTCATCAGAGTGAGTGGGCGAGGTGCGTTGACTGGACATGACACTTGTGCCTTTACGGGAACGAGCGGCGGTACGGGATACAGGAACTCCAGGTCTGGCTTTATCTGTTTTATGGTCGTCTGTGATTCGAATGGGACCAGTCATATCAGTACCGTATATCCGACCATCATATGTTCGGACAGTGAATTTGATCCTTTATGTCAGTATTCCCCTTGTACCAAAACAAAAACAGGATACTTACCTGAAACCAGTCTTCTCGGCATGGCATTTACCATAACAAATTACTCTGAATGGCAAAGACTCGACAGCACCATCTTTTATCGAGACCTCCGGACTGTGGTTGAAAATGATGATTTCATGCCTCCAGTCCGCGACGGCAGGGTTCCAAAGAGGTTCCGCTACCACTCGCCCGCCTCTCAGAGGATCATAAGCAGCTCCGTCCTCATCGCCACCGCCAGAAGTCGTAGGTTCCGGTTTGACTTTTTGTTCTGCCGATGCATTCTTCCTGCTTGTCTCCTTGCTGTGTCGCCTCTTTGCTTCCCTTCCTCGACACTTTGAGCAAGCGTATACTCTCGTATGTCCATCCGATTTGTAAACTGCCGTCTCGAGGTAAAGGGTACTAGTATCTGGCTGAGATGGATCCTTTAATCCTTTCTTAGCCTGTTCCTTGAGCTGTTCCTGCTTTTTCGAGATTTGTTTTGTAGTCGTTCCAGCTTGAAGTCTCAAGGTCTTGAAAGTACCCGTTCTCGCCAGATGAGTTAGAAGGGAACCGTCCGGCCCGCGCGGTAGGATCGCGAGGATATTTGGATCTGATGGTGGCGGGATAATTCCGGTGGAGACGTAGTGGGTAAAGTCGATAATGGCTCGAATGGCGGTTTCCACTCGTTGTTTTTCGATAACTTGAGGATCTCCTTGGAGCTTGACCATACCGTTCGAAGGTCCATCTGGGCGGTACAAATCACTGACTGGGGGCGATAGGATTGGCAATTGATCCAAAGCGAGTTGTCGAGGTAATTTGTCGGTTCGGGCACCCAGCGAGCTGGCCTGAGATAAGGATGGACCGGGCTGGTCCTGAATTCGATGGAAAGTAGATGGAGGAGGCGCGGAGCGAGGTTGTGCGTTTGACGCAGCACCGTTGAGGAAAGGTTTGGTATCCCTGTATATCAGCAGCGCCCCGCCAAATATGTTCAGTACATACGCATTGGGCGTAATGCCATATAAGTTCCCGGGGACGGTGTGCATCATGTTGCCTTGAAAGTGATTTCCAGCGAAAGGCTTTGCTTCTCCCGCTGAATGATAGCCTTCAGGTGAAGACTGGTCGGTAGATTGTGAAAAGGATGACGAAGCAGGCGAAGAAGTCGTGTACTGCTGGAACTCCATTGAGTCGGCTTGTGTGTGTAGTGGTCACTGATACCAAAGGACAGCTTGAGTGATGTCACTGGTTTGATGTCGTTTTCGGTTTCGTTCCTAATGACAAAAAGGTGAAGTGATAACAAAGAGGATTTCCAGGAATACGTCGATTCTTATACCCCGTTCCAAAGTGATATAGTATGAGAAAGAGGGACGAGATGTTTGTGCAAAAGAAATGGTGGAACTAAATAGACTTCAAATAGTGAGCCGGGTAGGTAGTCGTAGGTCCCAACCGACGTGTCGTGTTCTGGCGTTGTGGGTTTCAAACCACCTCTCCTGATTCACAACCCCGCATCCAAGTCCCGAATCCAGTACAATTATTGACAAGTCGCTAGAGAAGTTCTTGAAGAACGATATCGAGAGGTCGAAGTACCAGCGCGAATGCGTAATTATAGTTTCGGGATTGGCCGACTCGTCTGTGCCCAGTACAAGCGCCAGGTGAGATGTTGCACGATTCGGAAAACGCTGAGTCTGGCGTGGAGTAGGCGGTGAGATAGATTACAGTATGTACAGTACCGATGTATGCAAAGATAGAGGCAGATATGGTAGATGGTAGTATGCAGTATATAGAGAGTGAGTAACCACCTCTTACTACTCCATTTAGTCACTAACCGAAGATGGCCCGTGCAGTTTTTGCTTCCGGTCTTTGTCGCAAGCCATTAAGTCGCAACCATGCAGCAAGCAGTACAGTGGAGAGTAGAATAGTGCAATGCATTGGAATAGTCCAAAAGAATCGTGTGTGAGATATGATATAGTCCTACAATGGGAGAGTTTTATAGTACATTGTTCGTACAGCTGTCATGCTCCTCTTGTTCTTCAGATCTCGACTGGTTCCTCAATATGTTCCCATTGAGCGAGAGTATCGCGGACAGTCTCGAAGGTGTAGAACGATACAGCAATAGAAGGAGCTACCTTGATGATATTAGGTGTCAGACCTCGACTACTCATCAGCTTGTGATTCTGGCATCGAAGAGAGGACTCGACATACTACATGCCCTTCCAAAAGCCTTCGGCTTTACATATCTTCCTGATAGCATCGATAGCACCACTGTATTCAGGATTTGCCCCTCCCATGCCAACAATCTGAAGCTTTCGTCGAATTACATCGAATGGGTGAGTGAATAGGAGGGATGTGGCTCCCGCTAAACCTCCACATGCGAGTTGTCGTAGATGTAGCTCGGCTCCATCAAAGGTGTTTGAAGGCGGGAGTATGCTTGCTTTCACTGGATGTCAGCTCGTCCCAAGTCAGATGGACTTACAGCTTTCGTAAATGTAGAAGTTGAGCGAGACGTAAGGAGCTACGCCGACTGCGGTAGCCCAACATCCTCGGCTACCTATTAGCTACTGTAGCTCTGTGATTGTGACAGAGGCAACTTACTAAAGACCTCGAATTCCACCTTCAGTCCTGTAGACTTTCTTGGTCATACCGACGATACCAAGTTTGGCATCTGCGATCGAGAATTGGTTGCCTTTCGCTTGTCCTGTGAGACCGGCTGTGGCAATTGAGAGTCTGGCTCTGACCAGGTCAAGCGGATAAGTCGCAGCTTCTCATGAGCTGGTGACAAGATATGACCCGAGTCCACTTACAAACGGCAACAATACCGGCCCCGGCACCGGCCAGAAGTCGCAGAGGTGCAGAGAGAGACTCTTCGCCTGACCAGGTCGAAAGGAGCGATTTGAAGGTCCCATATGACT
Organism: Cryptococcus sp. GC_Crypt_2; assembly: GCA_026538405.1. Classification (NCBI taxonomy): domain Eukaryota; kingdom Fungi; phylum Basidiomycota; class Tremellomycetes; order Tremellales; family Cryptococcaceae; genus Cryptococcus; species Cryptococcus sp. GC_Crypt_2. The sequence goes on from JALPCC010000110.1 coordinate 26,171, forward strand.
GACATAAGCTTATGTATCCTCATCCTGATCGGGTTCAGCTCACAGTGAACTGCAGAGCAGAGTAAGGGAGAATCTAGATCAAGTCAGTGCTGGTCCATATAATGTCGATATAGACTCACCCTGATGACATTAATGCCGTTCCCCTTCATGAACCCCTGGAACCCCTCCTGCTTCCACATCCGACTTAAACCCTTCCATACTCCCCCATATGCTTCGCTCGAAGCTCCGCCTTTCGAGCTAGCTTGTACTTGTCTTGAGCGTTAGCTCCTGGCATTTGACGCGTCTACTTAGAAAAACATACAGAATGATCTTCAGCCTTTCTAGCGGGCTGACGACAGTCCGGCTGGTCGCGCCAGCGAGACCGCCAGCTATGAATGTATTGATCACCAATTGATTATCAGACATGATTTCTTTGACTCTATCGAAGAAAGGTATTGCGGTTTGATTGTGGTTATTCGCGTTCGCGTACTCGCTCAAGTTCAAGTTCTCGCGTTCGTTGGATAGGTGACCTGAAAATGTCTCGGGTATATCGGACCGAGTCCTTACAGACCCAACATCCAGCTTTGTTGTTGAAGTCTGTGTGAGTTTTGAAGTAGTCGCGAGACTTGTAGAGGTGATTTCCGCGGAAGGAGAAAGCGGAGATGTATTAATGGTGGTTTCCGGCATGAAGATGGCGAGATCGATTGTGGGTCCATTACAATGGATGGGCTGGCAAGTCTATACGATAGGCTATGACCTTGTTGTTGTTGACATTGTTGCTATTGTTGATGGTATACAATCGATCCATGGGGTCATATGATTCGAGTACTCGTACATCCCCATTTCGCGTCATTTCCGGACTTTATCGGACTTGACCGCAGTTTAATCATTCCGGAAATGGCTTGGCTGTCCGGATATTCCCGTGGTTCAATCCACTGCCTGTGTTAAGAGCGCCGAAGTCGCATACTTACCTTACTCCGTCTGGCGTAAGATAGCAGGACGCAGAATTCGGGCAGTTTGACCAGTGGGACCGCAGTCTCAGCTGCACACGAGCTGCCAGAGACCACGTTGGCGAAATGCCCCTCGGAGAGGATTGTGTGCACTTAGACCGTAGACCGGGTATATCTTGGCCGATAGTGCAGGAACGGGCAGTGTCAGTCACTGGCTGATTGTATGCACATGCATGTGAAGATATTATTTAATTGTCAGTCTATTCGTTGCTGCTGTCCCCTCGTACCGCCCTAATGATCGCGAACCTGTGCCTATTGAAAGGGAGCATCAGGGTTATATGAGTAGCTACCGATTAGCTATCACCAGACACAAGTCGGAGAAATCACTTGAAGCATTGCTGCGAAAGATTGTATTCTCCTTTTCTCAATACTGGGTTCGGCTGTACTTGTGCCCCTGGACGGTCAACGCCCAGATCAATCGTGATATCATAAGATCTTGATTCGTTTGCCTACACATTAGCACTCATTGAACGCGTTTGCATGACTTACCTTGAAATGTATCGTGCCAACTACTCGTTCTCCCTTGTTCACTGCTAATGGTTCTGGAAGGAGTAGTCTTGCTTGTCTGTCTGGTTAGTATCCTTTCAAATCGCATTGGGTGGACATACTGCCAATGAGTGCGCATGGCTGTATATCAGTCTCTTGACCCCCTTCGAGAGTCAATGTAACTTACCATCAGGTCCGGTAGACAAAGTCACCTGTACACCACGCTCTGGTGCTGGAGGTGTAGGATCCGGATTTAGTGGATTCGAGAGACTCTGCCATGGCCATTCTGCCGGTTGACCCGTGACTGGGTAATCCCATGCTGCGGAATGTTGGTCTTTTGTAGCTCCCCCTCTAGGTTGGAAATCTAGGTCAAACCATGATGCCAGCTGTACGATCAGTATTTGATATGATTGCCAGAGGGAGAACATACACCGTGACAAAGAGCTGTTTGGTAGGCGATGAATTCGATCGGTATTGTGAATTCCATAATCTCTTCTCGCTTCACTGAAAGGAAATCAAAGACGGTCGGAGCGCATGGGGTGGATATCAGTGAAGAAGGCTTGAACATCCCAACAACAGGTTGAGCTGATACGTAAGTTCCAATCATATCACCAAGCAAAAGACATACCGAAGACCTCCTCCCTTGCTGAAGCAAATAGTCCCGAGAAATCAGTCCCGAATAATTGCGAATTGAAGAATTGGGCCTATCATCAGCACCATTCGGCAATACTCGTATCAGTACCCTAGACTTACCTTGGCTTCTGTTTCCGTATATAGACCGACATCTGTGAAAGGGCAGAAGAAGAGAGTACCGGCATTTGGCAAGAGATGTCCATCCGGTTTCAGGAATAAATCCCTCGCCAGCAGAAACGATTCTACCTTTCTATATCAGCGCTCTTGTCAATGCCAAGAATGGGATAGGAACATACCATTCGCTCGTGGAATAGCATCACCCCGATTGGTTCTGAAATGATGGTATCCACTTTGCCCGTTCTCAAGACTTCTTTCTGAACATTCTCATCTTCCACCATTCCCTTGACGATCCTAATCTTGTTCTTCATATGTGGATTCTTCGTGCTCGTATTGGATTCCCTAACAAGCTATGCATCAGTATAGAACGTTATTGTTCATAAGATGAGACCGACCACAGCCATCTTATCCGCCATAGAAGACGCTTCAAGCGCAATGACCTGCCTAGCGCCCGCTTGGGCCGAGATGAAACTCAAAATACCGGATCCTGCATTCAGTCCAGCTCACCAGCTTGACTTACCAGCTCCAAGATCCAGGACATTCTTATTGCTAAAAGCGATATTTGCATTCCCGAGAATAGCTTTCCTATAGGTCCCCGTACGCGAGATATCACCTATCATGTTGGCCCTAACCCTTCAGCGAGTGATCACTTTGATTAACAGCGACGTACTGGTTCTGGAGGGATGAGTAAAAGTTGAAATAATAGTCTTGATCTTTGGCCATTGATTTGCCTTGCGCTCTGAGCCAGTCAGGTTTATGTCGCGTGCCAGAAGAGCATAAGTGAGAAGACTGACTTTTCGGTCTCTCCTGGTACAACCAGAACATCATCTTGCCCAAGACTGCCCATACCGGCTGAAAGGCTCGAGCTGTTGGAAGAAGGTAGGCTGATATCTTCCTCTGTGGTGTCCCCGTCCATCTTGTGTACTCTGCTTGGCCTCTAGATAATGCTATTCGTCTCCATAAATACACAGTAGTTAAGCCAGATGGAAAGTCGTGTTACGGACATCCCCTTTAATCTCCGTTCGACCGAGCTACTCCTCGTGCCTTGAATTGGAGTCTCCATTGATTCTACAATTAGCCCAGTCTGGCCATCTTAACTCCCCCCACTCACTCACACGTTTGTTCCTTTTCTATCATCGGCCAATACTGTACAGTCTCAAAGTCCCGGCCCCTTTTACCCCTTGTTCACCGGGAACATTCACAAAGGAACACAACGAAGATGGTCACTATCCCTTCCAATTCTTCTATTCCGCAATCCCACAGTAATCCTTCAATCCATCTCCCAACCGCGAGTTCTTCAAAGATGAGACTTCCTTTCACCCCAATCATTCAGTTGTTACACGTCGCAACTGTCAATGTGTGAGCTGCAACTCTCGAGTCGCTGGTGAAGCTGACTTTTCAGTCGGTATGATGGTAAAGCGGATCACCCTGTCGCTATACCGGAGAAAGGTGCTATTCCACCTAGCGGCAAGCACTGGGATCCATATGCCGAACTACCATGGGCGGAACGGCGATCACGGTTGGTTGATACTATACTGGGTACTGGGGATATAGATATCATTGGCTTTCAGGTACGTTACAGTGTCGAATCGTTAGAGATCCACCCAAAGCTGACAATGCAGGAAGTCCTGAAGAACCAGCTGGACGATCTATCCACCCTCCTAGGTCCCTCGTTTGCCCATGTTGGAGTCGGACGAGATGATGGGATCTCGAAAGGGGAGCACTCGCCAATATTTTACGATTCAGATAAATTCGAAGAAGTCGACTGGGATACTATTTGGTTATCCCCAACTCCAGGGAAAGTAGCTTCAAAAGGATGGGATGCGGTTAGTCACCATTCGTTCTCTTGCCCCAATCAAATGAGCGCTGATTGTCTTAGCACTTGCCTAGAATAGCGACTTTCCTTACATTACGGACTAAACAATCGAAAGAGATGTTTCACGTTATAAATACGCACTATGATGATGCTGGGATCATTGCTCGGGCAGAATCAAGTTGGTTGATCCGGCGGTACGCTCATGAATATACTCAGAACGTGTATAAAAATCACTGGGAAGACCCTTCTGCCCCAACGATCTTACTAGGCGATTTCAGTGAGTCCTCCCTTCCTCCCTTCAATCCCACGACTCCGACGCACCGTCCGCCCGCTAACGCCAGACTCACCTCCCGAGGAAGCAGGATACAAAATAATGACTTCATCAGCGACACCACCAGGCGGCGCACCCTCTCAACACTTCATGGACGCCTACACCCATATCTCACTTCGGTCCCCAACAAACTCTGGCGAATCACAACCATACGGATATAGAGAGACATATTCAGGATTCAAGAAACCAGGTGATCATTCTGCTACAAGGATTGATTTCGTCATGCTCGCTCAAGATGGCAAAGAGGGTAAGGGAGGATGGGAAGTATCGAGATTTGGAGTCGTTGATAATTGGGTAGAAGGTGGAGTTGATGGGTGGAAAGGGAGGTGGAGTGATCATCGTTTGGTCAGGGCTACGCTCCGCCGATTGGAGTAGGAGTAGGGCAAGTGGACGAGATGCAAGACCTCGTCTCATGTACGGACAATGATGTAATGCATAATGATAATGACAATGAAATTGATGCTTTGATGAATGTGAACGGTATATCGATTATCAATGCTACGACCTAGCCCTCTTTCCACCCTATTAGCGCTTAGCACCCCAAGGCGCCGGCCTACCCATCCCCAATCTCTTCTTCCCCTTCGCCAATTCCACCCTAGCATTAGGTAATCCCGTTGTAGTCGCCAATTTATCGATATCAGACCCTAAAGCAGGGGAAGTAAATGGAGATTCTCCATCATCACCCAATGGCCCAACGCCGAGAGAATCGAGATTCGATAGAAAATTGTTATTTGCATTGGTAAATGACCCCAAACCAGCCGAACTCTTCTCGGGATCAGGTTTGCCAAACGTAAAAGGGAGTGGAGCGGGGATATCGACATGTCTCGATTTGATTGGTTTTGGGGGTGGTTTGGCTGGTGATACTGGTCCCTCCCGATCCCTATCTCGGTCACGTTCACGATCTCGAGGCCGTGGCATACCCATACGAGCAGATTGGAAACCGGAATTTCCAGAAGTGGGGATTGAAGTTCCAGGTAAAGCGTATTCATCGTGATCCGATGCCCAGTATTCGGCTGCTCGAGTTGCTTTAGTGATTTCTCGACGGGCGAAACGGTTAAAGTTCCTATCTTGGGGTTCAGGAGCATCCCACATGCTTAGAGGCGGAGCTGCTCGGACACTACCGTGTTAGCATTATCGATATCAGTGAGGGATTGGCTTACTGTTTGAAGATTGCATCTTTGGTAGCTACCTCATCGGGTAGTGGTCGACCGAGCATACCGGCAATACTTGCCCGCACGCTCTGATCTATTTCAGGTAAGTCTGACGAAAACATTGTCTATCATCAGTTGCCGATTACCGAAAGAAAGCGAGAACCCACCGGATCCTGCTTCTGAGATTTGGCTACAAACTCGCTTAAATCCTTTTGAGAATCCTCACCGCCCAACATCCTCATATTACAATGAGTGATACTCTACCTATCAGCCATATCCGTCGTAGACCACGAGACGAAGGAGAAGGAAGCGGGAGACATACCAAAAAGACTTGAGCTCTAGTCATGGCGACATATAGCAACCTCCTTTCCTCTGCCACTTCATGTGTCTCTACACACCTGTATGAAGGGTATGTACCCTGTTCAACAGCTGGTATGAACACAACAGGCCATTCAAGCCCTTTGGCACTGTGAACAGTTGTTATCGTTACTTTCTGCATCATCAGCTGATTACCTCCCATGCGTGTGGGACAGCTTACTGGTTGTTTGCCTTCATCTTCTTTCGATTCGGTGCCGGTAGATAACATTGACGTCTGCAGGAAGTAGCTTAGTGGATTCAGACTGGTCATCAGTGATTGTAACATAGCACAACGGCAAAGCTCACCTTTCCGCTGAAGCCTCGCCCTTCACCTCTTCCAGCACGTCAGGCGACCCACTCCGTTTCTCCACTTTCTCCACCGGCTTCACTTCGACCACATCATCCAAGTCGTCATCGCTATCCACCAATTCGATCGGTTCCTCCTTGATACCTTCACCCATCTTCCTCCTTTTTCTCGATTTCTCCTCATCCATCCCGTTCGTCGAAGTGGATGTGGAAGTACTAGTTCGCCTAAACATGGGATGTAGCCTCTTATCCTCTGCTTTGAGAGTTTGGTTGGCGATAGCCTCCATAGCTGCCGATGCGGGTATGAAGCTTTCTTCCGAGATTTCATGGTGGACCTCTCGATTCTGTTCTTCGGCTACGATCACACTGTATGAGATCTGTATTTAGTTCATGTTAGGTGGAGGGACGTACGAGTTCCTGGACATTCTCCCATCGCGAGTCGAAGTCGGATTGAGTCTTTCGTAAATGTTCCTCATACCCCGTCTTATCAATGATCATCCTCAGCAGATCAGCCACAGAGGTACCCTAGTTGTGAGCATATTGCCGAAAACAACGTGTAAAAGCTCACACTCTGAGCCGCTCGCCTCAATTTCCTGATCACGCCCACGAAACTGGCCAAATTCTTCTTAACAGCTGGTTTCAGACCCAGAGGAAGTTGATCCCCATCCGTGATACGTTCGCATAATTCCATGGGCGAGATCTTCTCTTTCCTCGCCGCAGCTAGGATGTCCGAGACCGACTGTCTATCAGCAAATGGTCGATCAAAGCGGAATCGTCAGACCTTATCGCCAATAGCTCGACGGGGGACGTTTACAGCTCTCATGAATGCTGGCTGTCATCAGCTCACACATTAACCTAATAGCTCACATTAAATCCAGGATTTTCAGCCAGTTGCAAATACGCCAGTAGGTCCTTCACCTCCAACCGCTCAAAGAACTTGTGTCCACCAACAATTTCATTCGGTATACTATCTTTCTGGAGGGTTGATTCGATGGTTCGTGATAACGCATTGTATCTCACTACACTCTCAGCTCCGTTCCAATCTTTCAGGATGGGCTAGCTTACACAGGATCGCGAAATCGTCGTATCCCAATACTCCGCCAGAATAAGCAATCATCCTCTTTATCTCTGTGGCTATGAAACTCGATTCGATAATCGGCGTTGAGAACGTTTTGAGGGTTACAGCCGTACTTTTCGGGTGGGAGGTGTACAAGCTTTTTTGAATTCTCTCTCGATCTAATCATCAGCTTTGCCTCGCAACTATGAAGCCGCTAGCTCACCTTGCGACACGACTGAGTGCGCAGCAGCGAGAATTGAACCCGTTGACCGATAATTCTCTTCCAGGTATATCGCTTCGGTGCCCTGAAAATCTGTCAATCAGCTACACACCTGATCAGGAGTTCCAAAAGCTACCTTTCACCATTTTATTCAGATTTTCCACTTCTGCGGAACGCCATCCATAAATCGATTGATCAGGATCTCCAACAACAGTCAGTCCTCCGTTGGCCTCTGCGAAGCACCTCATCAACTCGTATTGGGTCGTGTTTGTATCCTGGTGTTCAGCTCAGCTCAGGCCACTGAAGTGGGGGACATACCTGAAACTCGTCAACGAGGATATGTCGACAATGAGAAATGACTCTAGGAGCTGCCCTGAATAATTTCAACCCAAATACCAGGAGATCATCAAAGTCGAGTGAATTTGCTTCTCGTAATGCAGCTTCGTATTCACCGTAAAGCTATTCATCAGCTCCATGTCGATTTGCGGAAAGCTTATCTCACCTCGGCAATGAAGCTCAAAGTACTAGTCGAAGAGCTAGGATCCGTTGCAGCTCGCAATGCCATTCCATCAGGGGTTTCTTCTCTCGCCTTAGCTTTCGAGATCTCCGATAGAACAGCGGTATCTTTAAGCTGTATATGGGCGGTTTCGAGGACGTCCGCTTTAGCTTTGATCAGGGCCGACATCATCTTCTTGCTACTTATGAGCTCTTTACTTGCCAAGAACTCACCAGTCGTCCGCGTCTGTAATTGAGAAATTGTTGGGTAGATCAATGAGTTGACCGTACCGCCTGAGATATCTCGCACAAGTCGCATGGAAGGTTCCTTCCGTAAGTCCCTTTCCTTGAGCGATAAAAAAAAGACATACCCAATATCAGAGCATCCGCATCTTTCTGCCCTAGCAATACTCCCAGTCGCTTCTTCATTTCATTAGCAGCTTTATTCGTAAATGTAACAGCTGTAATCTCCATAGGACGATAACCATGCTTCTTGACAAGGTGGGCGACTCGGGAAGTGAGAACTCGGGTCTTTCCTGATCCTGGTCCGGCTAGAATCTGAAGTGGTGTGTCGGGTCGGTGTACGACAGCTTATAGCAATTAGTCAATGTCACTATTGTTTACGCTGGATTTTGACGTACCTTTAAGCTGAGCTGGATTGAGGGAGGACAAGTAAGGGTATACCTCGCTACCACTTCTCTCCTCTTCCTTCTTCACCATCTTAGAGCCGCCTGCATCACCAGACATTCTCCCTCTCTCTTATAAAGTGGTAAGGAGAGTATAGAAATGACTATGATTTCTATTGATCGTCCTCAACATAAATCAACGTCATATCCGATCGCGTCAACCTAATGCTTAAACTGTTAAACTACTAATTGACAGCATATGAGATAAGATCAGAGAGAAAGTCACTTGTCTGACCATATCAAAATGACATTACGGGTCCTAGCACTGTGTGGATTCACTCAAAACCCACACATCTACAGCAAACAGGTGAGTCTAGCTGGTGTTTTTCCATTGACAATGCTCATAAATAGCTCGGGGCGATCCGCAAAACATGTAAAAATGTTGAATTCGGTATGCACCTCGTTCCGTTCAATGCCCGGATGTCAGACTAACTCATCAGTATTTCTAGAACCACCTATCGTAGTGGAACAAGCAGATATGCCCTGGAACCAATCTCTCTCCGAATTCGATTCAACAGCAACGACGGAAGCGGAGGCACAGACGCCGGAAACTACGCCCAGAGCTTGGTGGTTAACAGCGAAGGAACGGACTATTTACAGGAGTATGTCCTCTGTCCCGAGATGGAGAAGGCGCTGATGATAGGGTTTGATGAAGCCGTTGCCTATATTCATGATTATATGATCAATAATCCGCCTTTTGATGTAAGGAGTAGCTGAATTTGCCGTGTCGCGGTATGACTGACAGGCAGGGGATTATGGGTTTCTCTCAAGGAGCATGTATGGCCGCTATCCTATCTTCACTTGTATGTTCCACATTCCCCCTATCCACTTCTCCCCTTCCCATTCCTTCTCTCGCTAACTC
>JALPCC010000111.1:0-34726 GCA_026538405.1 Cryptococcus sp. GC_Crypt_2
TCTGTCATTGCGGTATCGGATCGGTTCACCCGCAGTGGCTAGAGGCTCAAAATAGTGGATGGAGGTAAGCTTTCATTACCAGTCGTCCTCCGAAATGCAATTCTGATATGTATAATAGCAATGGCTTGAATCCCGCAGCGGCCAATGTGCATTCGACTTCGTACCCTTACACTATTAAGGCACCGACGCAAATGATATGATCGCTTATATTGTGAGATTACGATCTGCTTGCAGATGAAGATTAACGGGGCTCATGTATTTAGCGAGATTTCATCCAGTCCTTTGGCAAACCAGTGTGGGTCACCGAATACGCTTGTATGGGTACGATTTTCATTTGTCGTGTTGCATTTTCAAAGGGGCTGATATGGCAGATTTTGGAGGTCCAGTTGCTGTATGTGACGATGCACAGACGATGGCATTCAACAAAGCGGTGCTTCACTATATGACGAACGAACCCTTGGTGGAGAGATACGCCGCCTTTGGTACCTTTACTAGTTGGGCCTTGTAAGTCTCCGCACGAGCAGCATGTCTGATCATATAGTGGCGGTAACAGCAACGGAATGATGGCTGCCAACGGTACTGCGAACAACCTTGGATCCTTTTATGCTGGGCCACATTAGCCGTATCCTATCAAGGTGGAACCCGCTCGCTTGCGCGCTCGCTTATCATCAGATTTGCATTTTTTTAGTTTTTATGTTAAGTTTCCTTCTGCGCAACCACGCAACAGATACTCATCAACGAAGCTGCAAAGAGCACGTACGTCATACTGAGAGCACGACAAGTGCCGAGCCCCTGCCTAATGATGGTCGATACTGCACCAATACCATACGCTCGAACAGCGGGTATACGACAAATACCACCATGTTTGCGGCTGTGATAATTGCAGGTGTGCTTGAATTTTGGATCTCATTAGGCCCGGATACTGAAGCTCGCGATCAATCCACACCAAATGCTTACGTCTGTATGTGGTGCAATTTCACCATTCCAGCGTGCCGGGGGCCGAACGGGGTAGGGAAAAGAGGGCAGCGAGACTAGCTCGTTCTTGCGAATGCCTGTTACGATGTTCATCGATACATACATACCCAGAGTCCTTCATCTCCCAAAGAGTCTCTCGAATTGAGACCTTCGTACCGTCAATTTTGAGCAATGATAGAAGAAAGCCACATCCGATCATCCTCCTAGCCCTCGAAACCCCTAAGATGCTAGCTAATCTCTCTCGTTGTGCCAGATAATTGTTCTTCCCAGACTGACCGTTACTTTGTTTTTGAGATCTCTCAACGTGGATCCCACCAAAACCTCGAATTCACCCTTTTCCGCGACCCACCAATGACGCTTCTCGTCATAGAACTTGAGAGCATCGCGGTCGAGTGGGATATGCACCGTCTGACTTTCCCCAGGCTCGAGAACGAGCTTAGTAAATCCCTTAAGCTCGAGCAAAGGCCTGAGCGAAGAGGATGCGAGGTCCCTGATGTATACCTGCACGACCTCTTGGCCGGCAAGTGTGCCCGTGTTCTGCACATCGATTGCGACCTCAAATTCGCCCGCGACACTGATAGCAGAGACTTTGAGATTCGAGTATGCGAATGTGGTGTACGAGATCCCGTAGCCGAAGGGGAAGGCGACAGGAACATCAAACGACTCATAGTATCGGTATCCCGAATGTATGCCCTCGTTGTAAATCACTTGCCCGGGGTTTGTCGTCTCCACACCGAACCCCAGAGACGCAGGATTGTCCCTCAATAGCCGCCTATGAGGCTAGTTAGCTATGTGACGATCGGTAAAGTCATCGCTTACGGGAAAGTGACTGGTAGTCGCCCTGAGGGGTTGACCTTGCCGAAAAGAACGTCGGCGATACCGTTTCCGACCTCGTTTCCACCATAGAAAGATTGGACGAGAGTGTGCGCCTTGTCGAGCCATGGCATCTCCACAGGCATACCGGTTTGGGTGACAATAATCGTGTTTTGGTTGGCAGCGAGCAGCGCATCTACTAAAGCGTTCTGATGACCGGCCAGACTGAAAGATCAGAAGCGCTCAAGCAGACCAACCAATCACTTACTCCATATTCTTACGATCATATCCCTCGGTTTCGATCTCGCCTGTCGAGCCAACCACTACAATGACGAGATCGCTGGCGGCAGCTAGAGTGGCAGCGGCGCTGATTTTCTCATGAGGGTTCACGATCCGGCTGGCACCGAGTCTGATCCCGTAAGGTACTGACAAGAATCCTGACTGCCATCGGAATTTCCCTCGAGCCTCGATTTCATATGATCGTCCTTTGACGAGGTTCCGAATTATAGTACGCCTCTCCGTGGATCCCATCATGTAAAACATTTCGCCGGGCTGGAAACTCTCGTTGTTTTCGATAATCAGTTGTCTATCGAAGAACAGGTTGAGGTATCCAGCCGAGCCCATGCTGATTTCCCAGTCACCGTCCTCATCAGGAACAAAAGTGGTTTTGAACTAGACAACACGTCAGCGAAGATGTTTTGCATTCTTGCTGGGAAACGCGGCTTACCCGATTGCATTGGCCAGAAACCGCCATATGCTTGAAGGCGTGATCAAATGGGAACAAATTCGCACTCTCTTGTACTGTCGAGAGGTCGGGCTCCGACTGCGCGACTACACCGGGCATATCGCTGAACCAGTCCGCGCTGGGTTTGTTGGTTGGGAGCCAGTACTCCAGTGTGGCGACTGGACCCCCGGCCTGGGCAGGACGGAGGTAGTCGTTGGCCAATGGAAGAAAACCATAGACATCTGCGCCGATCTGATATTCGACGGTAGCGTCAAACTCTTTTGCAGCTTGGGTGATGGCCTCCAAGGGGCTGACCACGTAGGACGTGGAGAGGGAAGCCGATCCACCGCCGGTTGGCACCGGCACCGACGCGCTTTGCCCGAAGACCGCAATCCTCTTGTTTGTCGATCGAATGGGTAGGAGCTGATTATCGTTTTTGAGAAGCACAACGGCATTCGCTGCAGCTTGGCGGAGGAATTGTCGGACTTCTGGAGTGTCGTTTTCGCTCTCTTCTAGCTCGAAGGACCGACCTGATTCGACCGCGAATTTGGCAAGGCTCAGGACCTGCATCAACGAGTCAGCTACAGGTTATATGGAGCAGTCGGCGGAACTCACACTTCTAACGCAAGGATCGAGATCGTGCTCCGCGAGCTTGCCGCATCCCATTTGCCGCGCGATCTGCTCGCCTCGGAATACCGCTGGACCTGGCATCTCAAGATCCATACCGGCTTTGATGCTGATATCAGTGCTGTAGACACCAGTCCAGTCGCTCATCACACAACCATCGAAACCCCATTCCTCCCGGAGGACTTTGGTCAGAAGCCAGTGGTGTTCCGAAACATGAAGACCATTGAGACGATTGTAGCCCGTCATATATGCTCGAGGATTGCCGATCTTTTGCATGATACGGAAAGGCTCGAGGTAGATTTCTCGAAGTGCGCGCATGGAAACGATACCTTAAGATATCAATGAATGTGTCGAAGGAGATGATGACTGCCCAGCGTCATATCACGGGAACTCACTATCGCTCGACTGCCTTTCAAACTCCTGATCGTTGCAAACAAAATGCTTGGGTGTAGCCGCGGCACCATTGGCTTGCATTCCCTTCACATATGCACCTGCAAGCCGACCGCATAGTACCGGATCCTCGGAGAAGGACTCAAAACCTCTACCGCCCAGCGGTGATCGTTGCATGTTGAGTGTCGGACCGAGCACGACATGAACGTTCTTTGCCTTTGCTTCTTCAGCAAGGTAGTGCCCCACATCTGCGGCATATTGATCGTCCCAGGCTGCAGCGATACCCAGTGCGCAGGGGTAGGCATTGGAAGGGGTACCGTTCTGAAATCTACGAGATGTTAGTCTGGATCCAACTTGACTTAGGTTGCACTCACTGTGTACCTCGCACGCCATTTGGCCCATCAGAAAGTCGAAGGGACGGTACGCCTTTAGTCGGGAAACCTGCAGTATGCCACATGTCAGAACCACCAAGTAGGGCGATCTTTTCGGGCTATGTGATGATCAGTGAAGATACGATGAGATGATAAAATGGCGTATCGTACCGGACTCAAGCTCGCCAAGACAGCATCGACATCGAAGCTCTGCGAATGCTTCTTGGAGTGGCCGTTGGGAATGTCGGTCACGGTCATGATGTTAAGCGTGTGTGGGAAGCCCAAACGTCGCGAGGGAGATAGAATGGGTGATTGTATTTGCATATAGAAGTACCCCTATACATATACACCGGCGCCAGGTGTGCATACAGTCTTCTCTTGGTGCCGAGAATCCGCTACTGCGAGCGAGTTTATCCGGAAGACGGTACCCGTAAATGCGAGATGCCGAAGGACCGAAAGTCCGAAGTATATAAGTGCGAAAGTGGGGATGTGCGAAAGTGCGAGTCTCACGATGGGCTCGGTCTCGAAGCGGCTACCTATACGCGACCTCTGGTCGTGGGCAGTCTTACTTCCGAGAGAGGCTCAAAGACAACGCCACAAATGCTCAACATACCCTAGCTTCGATCAGATACGATGCTCAAGGTGCGGAGAACCGGAAAAACTTATCGTTGTCAGCAACGCGCGTTGCGTTCTGGAGCAACCCCGATTCAGGGTACTTGGCCAGACACTCCATACCGAGTTTGCGGATAACTCCCAAATGTCCGAAGTGCCGCAATACTGTTTCAGAGGTGCCCCGTGAAGGAGTATATATTGAGGTAGTGCCAAAGAACGAGACTACAACAGCAGGGATCTTGAGTTCAGCAAACCTGTCATCGAACCCTGCCGATATTCCATCATGGCCCCGAATACTTCCTCTGCCACGGCGATTGATGTCCACCAGATACCGAACGACACACATCCTAAATGGTGGAAAGACCCCGGACTACGAAAGCTCGCACCTGTCCTGGCAATGGGTTCGTAACCCTATGCGAAGTAGCTTCATACGGCTGATGAATTCTTAGGCTACTGCTCTACGATCAATTCGGGCTACGACGGATCACTCATTGGTGGTCTATTCGCACTTCCGGATTTCCTCACGATGCTGGCCACTGCTGGTCCGCTGACCCCAAACTGGATTGGTCTTGTCGGCTCATCCCTGTATCTGGGAATGCTCGCGGCATATCCGTTCGCTCCATACATATCTGATCGGTGAGCCGCGCAATATACCTTGACCTTCACTGTAGCTGATGTGGAGGTACGGCCGTCGTGTCCCAATTGTGATCGGCGGCACTATTGTCATAGGCGGGGCGTTCATGCAGACATTCACTACGGGATACAAGGACTTCATCGGAGGTCGTGTACTCATGGGCTTCGGGGTCGGACTGCAAACGGTTTCGGGGTAAGCTCGTCTTCTCAGCATTTCCAATAGTTACTAATAACTCATCAGAACTACGTTCGTAGCCGAGATAGCTCATCCTCGATTTCGATCGCAGGCGACAGCGCTCGCCACAACTATGTATGTACTCTTCCATTCGCATCACCGTTGCATTGACTCACATGCATTAGGTTCTTCGTCGGGTCTATCATTGCTGCATGGGTATGTTAAACGACATCACACTAGTGAGAGCCTCACTGATCCCGCCCTAGTTTACTTTTGGTACTCTCAATATCAAATCGGCCTGGTCTTATAAATTGCCGGTGCTCATTCAGGCTCTTCCTTGCGCAGTTCAGATCACGCTCCTCCTGGTCTTTTGTCCGGAGTCTCCACGCTGGCTGGTATCGAAAGGCAAACACAAGGAGGCTCTCAACATCCTCGCCAAATATCATGCCAATGGGAACGAGAGCGACGAATTAGTTGTGTACGAATTCAACGAGATGAGAACGGCGATCGAGACAGAAGCTGCTGCTGCGGCAGGTATCTCGTACGCTAGTTTCTTCAGGACTAAAGGAAACCGAAAGAGGCTGTATCTTCTGGTTTGTATCGGGTTCTACTCCCAGTGGGTCGGTAACGGAGTCATCTCATATTACTTGCCTAAGATTCTCGCCACGATTGGAATCACAAGCGCGACCGCTCAGACCGGCGTGAATGGCGGTCTGTCCATCTTCAGTTGGTTTGCAGGTGATTAAAGCTCGATACGACCCCGCATCTTCACTGACTCGTTTAGCCATTTTCGGCGCCATGATGTCTGAACGCCTCGGACGACGAACCCTGTGGCTTACGTCTGCGTGCGGATGCTTATTTGCGTACATTCTAATCATCATTTGCTCTGCCCTCTTCGCGACGAAGGGAGCTGCAGCTGCTGGCCAAGCCACCATCGCCTTCATTTACGTGGTACGTCTATTAGCTAGCGCATATGGCACAAGCCAATATTTACCACAACAGTTCAACGGATTCTACGCAATCGGATTCACTGCCATTGGAAACGGTCTCTACCCCCTTGAGATTCTACCCTTTGGATTACGAACCAAAGGCTTCGCTATCACGGGATTCGTAGCACTAGCAGCGGCCTTTTTCAACATCTACGTCAACCCTATCGCCCTTGAGAAGATGTGAGTGGTTGATCGAATGGACCAGGTGCAATAGCTAACCCGATTGTAGGGCTTGGAAGTATTACTTCGTTTTTGTCGCCGTGCTCTGTACCTGTATTGCCAACATATGGTTTGTGTAAGTATACCTGTCCGATCATTTGCTCCGACTGACATACGGTCAGGTATCCCGAGACTTCCGGACGTACTCTAGAGGAGGTTCAAGAGCTCTTTGACGGTCCGGGCGCAATCACCGCTCTGGTCGAGGCCGAGCTGGAACAGCACGTCGATACGGATAAACCGGAGCTCGGCATGAAGGAGGATGTCCACCAGGTTGAGTATGTCAAGTGAACAAGGGGTGTACGGGGATCTTTCGTGCACCGTCTGGTAGGGACTAGACGTTTGGGAGAGTGTGATGTGTTTAGCCAAGGTAGTTTACCACGCCGCTGTTGTGGACCCATGTATGGAAATCGATTGCACTTCTCCCATCGAAGCAGCGGTGCAATTAAAGCGTGTGAAGACTGATGCAATGATCAACTGATGGCATTTGAGACAACCTAGACCAAACTGTAATGTGAGTTTTTCTGTTCATGCCACGGTGGACTGATCGGTTGTTGTTGACGACCACTCTTCCTGTCCGGGCCTTCGTGGCTTCATATTTACTAAGACTTCAGACGAGATCGGAGTACCAAATACTGCTTGACCTGTCTGTGTGGGGAATTGATGAGCTAAACGAAGTGGATATCTTCTCTAGGTTCGAATCGAGGCCGGAGTGAACTGGCCTGGCAGTAAAGGATCAAGGTGGACCGGAGAGAGCCGTAGCCAATTGGAGATTATAGCACATGTTGAATATACCCAATGACGTGTGCTGACGTAAACTGCGAAAGCTAATTGTCTTCCAAAGAGGCACCACGATCGCCACTCGGTCATCAAGTTCCGCTATTGCCGAGCGGCGCTCAATCAGGGGTCTTGACCCGTGCCAAGTTCATCGTCGCGCGTTCATCCATCCACAACTGCTTGGAGTATCTAGGTCTTGCAGTCCGTCGACAACATGGACCCGGGACCGAGCTCACGGGATGTCTCGTCCACTCCCACGCAGACAAACCTCGTAGCCTTCAAGCAACTCGCGTGAGTCCTATAGTCAAGTCCGTCTGCTACACAACACTAAGTATCGCTACAGCTGCGCAGCATGCAGAGCTGCCAAGGTCAAATGCAAGCCGTCTCACGATTTCGTCGTCAACAATGGCGATCCGTGTTCACGCTGTGTCAAGCATCACCTACAATGCAAGTACCCTACAAGAAAAGCGCGCGGACGAACAAGGTGAGCTGGATGTGTAGTAAAGACCGAACACTCTGCTGAGATTATCTCCCCTTAGGACCGATGCTGCTCGAGCTCCTCATCACAGCTTCGAGCCATCTTCGTGTCTCCAACTCCACTCGCCTTCTACTGGCGATGCCCATACATACGCCCGGGCTTCTAGCTCCTTGGACCATGCTGGTATTCCTCCTGCGGACGACCAACTCGCCACGCAGCGGATCATATGCCCGGACGACTTCTTTTCCATGTTCAACTCCTCCCATGCAGCATCGTCATCGATCTCGGATTCTTTTCCGTCGGCTAATGAGGTTCCCGGTTCGATGATCGAAACCTCGCGGGACGTCGTCTCTCTATTCCCGGGCGCGATCGTCCCTATGAACTGGAACGACAACATCGATAGGGTCCCGCAGTCGCCGCATCTTATACATCAGCCCACGCGTCCGGGGACCGAACAGCGTACAATATTTCGTCGAAGATCTAGCACTCGACCGCAAGCAGCGATGAGCGTACGCCAAGAATTGGACGCTGTGAAGGATGACCTGGGGTTGCCGAGCACGAGGAATGGCTCGAGAAACGCATCGCCGGACCACGATGCGGCACCTGAGGCTACCAGAGGGGGCGAGGATGACAGGTTACCCTGGGAAGCTGGCTTGGAGCTGGACGTTGGAAGTCTGCTGGGATCCGAGGAAGTGACATACCTGTTCAACAAGTAAGTGTGAACGATTAAATCAGCTTTCACTGACTCTCTTGCCAGATTCTTCGAATGTCACAACACATGCATCGGCCTCCTGGATCCCGTTCTGCACACACCACTATACACCTACTCCACCTCGCCTCTCCTCTTCTGTGCTATACTCGCTGTATCAGCCGAGGTCTTTCGACCAGATCAGTATTCCAACCTTTGGCTGCGGACAAAGACAATGATCAACCAAGCTTTCGCAGCAGCTGAACAGTCGATCGAGCTATGCCAAGCTGTGAGCTTAGTGTGCTATTGGAACGATGTCGAGGACCGAAGTGGCTCGTTAAGGCTTGGATTTGCCATCCGGTGAGTAGCTGAACAGCACTCGATGACCTTGTGTTGACAAAACAGAATAGCTTACCATCTCGGGCTTGATCGTGCGCCAAAACGGCCACTCCCTCAGGGTGAGCTGGAAGCGAGATTGGAGTTGGTGAGTGCCGCCGATTGTGTTGAGTTTCAAGCTGATCGATTAGAACAGGGAAAGAACCTGGATCAGTTTGATCGGCTTTGACACAGTGTAAGCACCGCTCTATTGCTCGAGACTAATTTGCTCATCTCGTGATAGTATCAACGGCGTGTACGGAGGGATTCCGTCCATGACCCAGCCTCGATCACTCGCGGATATCGAGGTTTGGATTGACGATCACGCCGAATGGCCGTGCCCATCCGATACCATTCATCTAGTACTGGCCTCGGTGATATCCTTGATGATGTCGGCGACGTCACCGCGAGGAGCGGACCCAGAAACAACGGACCGGGTGAACGAGCTAGAGAACACTCGGGCATTGCGGGTCGAATGGTCGCTGAGATGGCTAGGACCGAGGCGTGAGTCAGTCGTTCTCGTATTGCTATGCCTCTGACGTGTGTAGCTCCCGGTGGGACTATGACTTCTAGCTTTCGAGCATATTTACAGTGGCTGGAAAAAGCTATCGTTCGGGATATAACAAATATGGATAGACTAGCGGCGAAGGACGGAAACAGAGCGCAGGCAATGTGGAACGACATCTACGCTGCGATTGATTCGATTCGAGAACTTTCGAGTAATCTCACCAAGCATGGGTACCTGTTCTGGGCACAAAATTCAATCTCCCTTCACGCGTCTAAGTGTGGAATGCTATTGGCAAAGGTGCGTACAGTTTAGCTACATGCCTGGCGTATCTCTGAATATCGCAGCACATCACCCTGCTCACGCCTGCCACGGCTCAATGTATTTTGGCGATCTTCGAGGACATTCGTCTGGCGTCTTCGGTCGATGCCGCACCTAAAAGTCGGAAAGCATATCTCGCCAAGCTCTTTGGGAGCTTGCTGACGATCGCGACAAGGCGAATGCTGTCCGTCGAACCGGATCAAGGCACGGAGCAGGGCAATGACCATATCGCTTCGCGCTCAAGAATAGACGCATCCGATGACGTCTTCCTCGGGCAGAGCGACGGACTGTCTGCCAATCTGCAATCTGTGAATGGGTGGGATTCCCAAAGGCTGCTTGAGCAGTCCATCGATGAATTCGTGTTCCAGTAAGTGCGACAGATACCTTAAAAGATCCACGCTTATATCTCAGATTTTCCAGCAACGCAGGAATCGCACTCTACCCGGGAGGAGCAGGGGTGTAGGGGGTTGAAGCCGACCCCCAAAGACGGGAGCAAAGTCAGGTCTCGAGATCCATCGATTGACTTCACGCATCAGACTCTGGTAGTCAAGGATAGTATAACCTGGTAGATATGAGCGAGGAGAGCCAGGACATACTGCATGCATCAGTATGTACAATGTTGGAGGACTCTGATAAAAAAGCTAACCCACCGGAAGCCGACCCCAAAAGACAGCCCAATTCCACTTCCCATTGGTCAATCAAAGTCTCAGCTGTGACTTGTCCACCACTCCACTCTGCACCAATGCAGCAACCTAGTGAATCAGTGCCAACCTCTGTAGCTTGCTCCGGTAGTCCCTTGATAAACACCTCCCTTGGAATGCAGTTCTACTGGGATCTGGTAGGGATTACTTGGATTTCCAGGATCTCCCTTGCAGGGAAGAGTGTTGTCTCCTGCACTGGCCTTGGCCAGCTTGAGAATAACCTTGATGTCAACATTGGTCTAAATTTTTTTCAGAATCACGGAACACCACAGTCGCCCGGTCATATGATGGTGTCAAATGCCACCAAGCAACTTGGTTGGCCTCCTGATACCATCATTCTATCCTAGAGCGTCAAGATATCCACTCCAACAGGCTCAGCGGATGAAGTTCGATCATACAAGTTCATTCCGGTGATGTGTAACAGCGAGGTCCCCAATCTCGCGGTCAAGATTTCCTGTATCCCTTCTTCAGCATCATTACGTCGGCAATACCGTCCTCCCTGGTGCCACTACACTCCCCCCCGAGTCTATCTTGAGCAGCTCCATTCTCTGTTCGATACAGACTCATCAGAGTCATGCAGCCCTTGCGTCATTCCGTCGGGAGTCAGGAGTACCGTGAACGCGCCGATAGAATCTGAAGGGGAATCGACGGTCCGCACCGGTCCGCGTCTATCCGCGTTTCATCCCGCTTTACTCCGCAACATCCAAAAATCGCTTTCCTTCTGCGTTGTACTCGGCTGAGGATCATCCTCATGCTATATAAGCATTCGAAATCTCCCGGGAGGTAGCACAATTACCGAGAAACTCCCCAGCTGGCTTCACCTCTCATAGTCCGGGAGTAGACATGGCCGTGAGCATTTGCGACGCTGGCCCCAGCCAGGACAGCAAAGCTACATATGCTTGAGGTTTAGGGCAGATGAAAGAATCACGTCAAGATGAGAGGACGCACAGAGGACATGTTGACAAAGGAATGTGGAATAGAAAAGAGTATTGAAGTTAGTTTTTGAAGTTGAAGAAGATGATCTCCTTGGGCTTTGTAAACTCTCGCTGGACAAAGCATGACCCGGTGTACTTTTGCCGTAATAATAACTCGTTTGTGCTGAGGGATGGTCTCATATCTTTCACTACCTACAAATCAGCCATTGCATATATTGTGAACGCCATAGCTTACCTTGCATATCGCATAAGACGTTGGCAGCGGCGTTGCCATACTGCTCGTCCGCGACGCCTTGAATCCGCAGATTCTGTAAGCAGCGACGACATATATCACCACGATGTACAACAACAACTGTGTTCAGGACAGACGTTCACTCGGCATATACTCAATAAATACTGGGTGGCTCTCCTCTCAGAGTCTTGCCGCCTGCTTCATAGACTACTCGCCTCGGTTTGTTTGCTATATGGGATGACGGCCGACAGCAATTCCGGGTTTCAGATCACCGTGTGGGCTAGAGTCCTTGTGCCCGAGGCTGGCTCAATGGTCCTCAAGCATGCCAAAGGATTCGAGTGACCTGTAAACTTCCGCAGAAGCAACAAAGGAGCCGGATACAGTACAGTACTGCGCCTCGTTGACGATCATGCAGGGTTGTCTTCCGAAGCGATACCCTTCGTCGCTCGCTATTGTCAGAAATGGGAACCGAGGTCTATGTATGAGGGTTGAGCGGATCGTTGAGAACTTCAGAAGTCGGCACCACTATCCTTCTGACATCGTATCGACAGGCTGCTAGCGTGAAATGACTATTTAACCCAAGCTTCCGGCTGATCGAGACCTATCATCATTCAATCACCTTTCAGCTTGGTCGGCACGGTGCTAGAACGACAAGTTCGCTCTGGAATTTATTGCTGACCAGAGTTATCCGATCCTCCATACATAAACAATTGACAAGATTCTCCCTTCGATAGAGCGACTCCACGGGACGACAACCAACAGTTCGTTCGACTTGTTCGAGCCGGCAAGCTGACTATATTCTGGCCAACCATACGTCTTCACGTAAGCGTTTCGTGAACCACGTAGGATACTGGACGAGCCATCCGCTATATTGATGTATATTCCTCTTTCTCTTGTCTTATGTAGTCACAAGTCTAAAGTCGAACAATCTATGAGGTTGGGCCTGCCTGGCCCCTCTTCGCCGTTTTGGCCAAAAATGGAGGAGCAACCGAGCGGGAGAGTGGTCCGGCCGACCTTATGCTGCATTTGAGAAGTCATAGATTCAAGGTGGCCGACTGGCGCAGCGTTGTCAACCAAGCCCTGAATCGAGGAAAGCGTCCAGAGGTTTCTCGAAGGGGCTTTGACAATGGCCTCGACTAACACTGAAAGGCCAATCAATCAAGGGATCTAAGCCTAGCTAGCGCTGATGATTTTCTGCAGCAACGAGACCTTACTGGTGTGGTAAGTCATCTGTCGGTCCGAGCAACCTGTAACTTGTTGTTGTCCAGCGTCTAAGATTGTGGATAGGCATATACACATTTTTGATCAAGAAAGCGCCTTCGGAAAAACGTCACCGGAACGACAGCAGGGGTTTGACTAGACTCAGAACCACAGCAGAGGAGCTAAACGTCTCCGTCAAACGCAACGCCAACGTCATTCGACCGATACCCGCCTTTTGGAAGCGTGATGCTTAACCCCCAGAGGTTGATATGTTGACTTTATATATGGTGCAGGTGAATCACGCGGATGGGTTTGTCGAGTTTCGTCGTTGTCTCCCCACGAGCATGCGTATCAACAGCTATGCAACGACAGTATGCTCATGCGTTGAGTATACAGCTACTTATTGACAGTACATTTATGCATCGCTCGTATGTTGACAGCTATGCATTGATAGTACACCTATGCATTACCAGTACACCTATGCAGCATCCAGCTGTAGTAGCATCGCCAAGTGGTATCTGGCTCAGGCCATACCACGTGACGGTCCACGTGGAGGTGCGCTGTGGTAAACCCTGTGATTGCCACGAGCGGGGAAAGCTACCAGCGCGTGAGCAACATCAAACCTCAGAAAGTGCCTTCGGCAAAACGTCACTGCAAGACCTAGTACAGAACCTAGTGCAGGACAAGTGCAAGACAGGTGCAGGACGAGCGCAGGGCAAGTGCAAGACACAAGTGCAGAACTGAATGCAGGGGTCGGACTAGGGTCAGAACTACAGCAGGGGAGCTAAACGGGCCTGTTGAGGTATTGGTCGGGAAAAGACTATGCGGAGTAAGCCGATATAAATCCTTAGCCCATGTCACGCGTGAGGTAGGTGTGTAGCGATTCCAGCTGATCATCCGGCAGATTCTTGACTTTCTCGACGATAATGTTGGAGAGTGTACAATCATTCTTCAATTGCTCGATATGAGCTGATCTCAAATCCGCTGGGTTGACCGACTTGACCAAATTGATAAGCGTATCTGACTGAAGCATCGGTATGCTGAGATGGAATGCGAGACGGCCAATCTCTGTTGCAAGGGGGCCAGAATCTTGCTCCTTATCAGACTGGCTCAATCAGCGACATGTATCGTTCCCCAGAAAGTACATGAAGAACGTACGGGGAGAGCTCGATGGTCTAAACACCAATTGCCAACATGAGCAAGACCAAACATTGTCAGGGGGTTGACGAGAGCCTGGAGAATCAGCGAGATGTACATGAGGTAGCTGAATACTGATTATCACATACCTCGCGATCCAGACGGTGACCGAATGTCAATATGCGGGGAGGATCAAGTGTTGGTAAAGCGATCCATACACCAAACACAGATCTGAGCTGTTTACTACGTGAGGGCATGATGGAAATGCCAACCAGCGTGATAGCAGTGCTGCCAAAGTAGCTTTCTAATCGTTCATCACTTGGTATAACGGCGGTTGAAATTGGAAAGGGGTAGAGATATCTTAACGACAAAGGCTGACGAGCCATGACATTTTCGACCAAAGACATGACGTGGTCCGTATCGTACATATCACCGGATCGAAGTCGACTGATCATTTGCTCGACATCGATCGGGTTGGTCATGAAGGTGTCGCACATTGTTCCAGTGATCCTGGTCCTTTCATTCCCCATGATGGTACTAGCCGTCGATTCGTCTTCCGTGTGGTCATCCGGTGTTTCGATACCACTATCACTGGTCAATTCCATCCTTGCTGTTGGCGTATTGTCTATCTGACTCATACGACCCAGATCGGAGAATGATGACGGGGAGATACGTAGGAAAGCGGCGATATGAAAAGCCATCGGGGCAAGTTGTTGCCAGATATGGTCCATTTCAGAATGATCACTAGAGTTCCGAATAGATTGTAGAAGTTGCTGAGCACATAAGCATAGATCTCTGACAGATTCCAAGATCGGACGTACTTGAATCAAGAATGGTCCATCTATCGAATGACTCTTATTGGCGTTGCCCAAGAGAACAATCGTATACTCGAGCGGTAGAACAGCTACGAGAGAGGTCGAGGGACGAAGCGAGACGTAGGGTCTACTCGCGCAACGCTTCCCGGTAACGGTCTTGGCGAGGAAGTTGCATTGGCGATTATTCTGGGTGCATGGTAGACACGAGCCTAGCGGGATGCGGCCCTTGGAGAGGTCCTCCGGACGGGGAATAGGTATATTTGTAAATACACATGATTTGGATTTCGAGCATGCTACACATGCCTTGTCTGATCTGGAGAGATTAGGCTTTCTGCCGAGCTGTACTTGGATAGGCCCACTTACGTATATATGTAGGATGGTAGTGACACAGTCATTGGTTCTGGATCATCATTCTCATCCGCATTGGTCTCGCCCAGTTCGGTCGGTCCGGTTCTGGTCGAGGTAGAGATCGTGTTATTCGTGTTGACCAATAAACGTATGATACCGACATGCAGATCAGTCACCCGCCGTAAGCCAAATTCAAGTCTGGCAAATCCAGGCGGTATCGTGATCGCTGTGTTAAACGCGACTCGGATGGTGGTCGGATCGATGTTCCGCTTTGTCTGGCATAACACTTTCTCGAGACCTTTGGCGATGCGATAGTATGGCAAATCAGGAGAGCGGAGAATTTCCTCTTCGGAATGTGTGGATAGGAGGACGCTGTCCAATTTGGGATTTTTCGATGTAGGACCATCAAGGCTGGTATCGCCTTTACGTTTCGGGACAGGGTCTCGTGATGGAGTGGTCTGGAGAAGGGTTGACATGGTCGCTGGAATGCCTGAAGTGCCTGTAGATGTGGCATTAGCAGTGGTGTCGCTGATCGTGGTCGAGGTGGCGGGGGGAGTGACCGATCGATTCCGAAGTACAGCGGCTTGACTTGATGCGGGGACGGCTTCGATGTCGTTGATGGGTGGTTCGGGAGGCGGTTCAGTGAGTTCGTCTGCGTCATATTGTATTGATGTCCCCTCTGGCGCATCTGATCTCGTTTCGGGATCGTCCATCGAAGTCCATGCCTCATCTTGACCATTCTGCTCCGTCTCATCCCTTTCATCCACTACTTCAGACCGCCCTTCTCCTCGTCCTCCATCGCCAGCAACTACCCGGTCCAGCTCTGGATGTTCTTTCCGATAAGCATCTTCCAGCTTCTCCTTCCATTGCTCTATTACTCCCGGAGCCTCCTTTTCCCACAAGTTCAACTTGTCCAATTTGACTTCATCCGCCAGTGTGCCCAGTCCATTCAAGCTACACGCAGCTGTACACATAGCGCAACGAGATCCGACAATTGTCGCGTATCCTCTGGGTCTTCCTTTAGCAGTGAGACGAGCGACTGAACATAACCATCCTTTCTGAGAGCATCCTCGACATGCGTTGTCGTTGGCCAGAGCGAGGTAGCTTGTTGGATCCGTCATTGTCAACCACTATTTCATCAGCATGCGTACTTCAAGACGTGTAGACGAAGCTATGCCGGGATGGTCGTATCGCTTGAATGATATAACTCACCTCACGAGCAGCTTTCGATTGTGATGATAGCGGCAATCGTTCAATACGAGCTCGCATCGCAGGAGACATCTCCGTTAAATCCACCTATTCGTCAGTCAGTTATTCTTTGATATCACACAAACTACTCACACTGGTCTTGTTGTACCTCGACTGACTTATCAATCCACCCTCCGTACCAGCGCTAGGAGTATGTGATCTATCCTTTTTCCTATCCCTCATCGTACTCAATATCCCAGCGACCTGTTTAGAGACATTATCACCGGGTGTGACATGGCCACTTTCGGTACCAACCTCATACGATCGCGCGATATCGTGATCATACTCATCTGCGCCATTAGCTGCCATACTGGATGAGTGAATAAAGTATGATGGTGGAAGAAATGCGCACCTCCGATTTCTGTTTCCCCCTCCCCTACATCTACAGAAGATGTATCCAGGCGTTCTGACGACTCATCGTGCTCATTCATGATTGGATGTATGTGTATTCAATGTATCAATATCGGTGATACAGGCGTGAGACCAGCTCTCGGAAGCGACGGGATTGTTCGTGGTCGAGTCGGTTTATATCGAGACGTTCAATGAGCCGATTGCAAGTCCGCTGTAACATGCATCGAGCGTTGAGTGATAAGTCGGTCGTATGCTTGAATGTCTCCATCACCACTCATACCGATACCGATGACCGTAGCAGATCGGATCGACCGTTGATTCAGAATTAGAGTAGACGGATGTTAGAAGTAAACGATGATATTGATGAAGAGTGGGAAATCTGCCGACGCGTGAAATTCCACGTGGATCAGGTGATTGGCTCAGGAATTGATGTGCGGAGTAACCAGGTATATATGTGGAGTAACGCGGAACAACGCGGAGTAATGCGGAATAAACATTTGCAGAGTTTAAGTCGAGCTCGATTGGAGTAGTCAACTGGGAGGATGAATGCCCCTGTTAGATCCGAGAACACCTATTTATGCGATAGGTCGAGCATCTTCCTCTTCTGCAGTCGGAAAGAGCGGAGTAAGGGGATGCGGAGTACAAGTAAGCCTGATTGAGATGGGTGTTCTCTTGTGCAACAAACCCAGGTCAGCATCAAAACAACAGGGTATGAGACAAGGGATGTCAGGTGACCACCCGAGTGTCTTGGACGATTCTCGGCCAAAGTACCACTGACATATGATTTGATAATATTTATCGTCATGTAAAGTCTTGGCATAATACTACCGAGGCGTGATGAGTCGTGACTCGTGATGTGTGTACTCTGATAAGGAGCTATACTGCAAGGGATTAGCAATATATCCTCGATGATGGTCCTCATATACACATATATACGATATGATCACTGTACTCGTTGTCCAGCGTTCAAAGCTCAACAATCCGGGTCTCATGACAGGATAGGCATGAGCCCAGACGTGTAATGGGGTCCAACAAAGACGATTGCAGACGAGTCCTTACGTCCACGTTTGAGACCAGCACAATCGATAGGATCAGGATTAGTTTTGAAGATAAATCAGCGGAATCAATGCGTGGCTTGATCAGACAAAGTGTTTTATGAGCTCTCAATTGAATAGATCGTATATCATACGGCATGAGAGCTATATCTCACCGGGATCGAAGGTAAGAAGCGACGACATTGATGGATGCATGGAAGAGAAAGCGAGACATTGAGTCGTTATGTTAGGTTGGATTACGACATCGGCTGTCTGCTGTCAGCATAATATGATGAGTTACAGATGTCAGCTGTTTGTCGTTCTAGGTATTTGTCCAGATGAACTACATATACATGCAGCAGTGGGTCAGAGACCGCACGATACCCCTCATGATTCTGAGCATTGTCGGTGAGATACTTCTCTCCGTTGAATTCAGGACTGCAATTTAGTTCAGTCGTCCTGTGCATCAGTCAGATGTATCCCTAGTGATGGAGCTGGGTAGCTATGAGCCTAGAGGATAAGCACTGAAAGCATATCAGTCATTGAGCCTGCCAATCAGGATCACATCAGGCAAGAAAAAGAGTCTTCCTAGATAGGTCACATGTGTAAGCACCGTAAGGAGTGTTAGCTTAGTGGTTTTATTTAGCCCTATTACTTACACCTATAATACCATCCCTTATACACCCCGTTGTGCTGGTTGACCAGGAGATACTGTAACAGTCCCTCAAATTCACGTATTGGCCACCAGAATGCATAGCAATCGATATCCGAATACTAAAAATAAGATACCTAGACTGGTCGATGTGCCTAAGAAAAGTCTATCAAGATCAACCTGATAGTTTCGGTGGTGTTGAGTGTAGTTGGGGTGATTCATCCATAGCGTCCAGTAAGTGTCGTAATACTGCCAAGTTAGCTATAGTCTGAACCATTTGTTAGCACTCACCGATAATCCATAGTACTGTCCAAATCCAGGATCCCCTACCGCCGACAACTGTCACCCTGAATGACTATGTATACCTCCAGTCCAGACCGGTGTTACATAGTCAACAAAGATCAAGTGTGACGGGCAGGAAGGGGATTAGCGTTAAGGTATTAGAATGCCGGGGTGGTGCGGTCCGAAGAGGTGAAGTGATGCGGTCCGTTTGAGGTTGTCTAAAGTCAGTTCACTGCGAGGTTGAGTAGACGGCACTTACTGGTGTCACCAATGGAACAAGTAGATATCGACGAGGATGCAGGGGTGGTCGGATCAGCTTGGCAGTCCAGGTCGACATTAATAGATATTTCGAATGTCGGTAAGGCTGCAGAAGCCAAACTGTTATCAGCTTTTCGTAGACTTATTGCAAACTTGGGGACTTACAGACTCTTCTGAGGATATCCTATCCACTCCTTATGAAGATTTCCCGCCAGACAAAGAAGACATCACGGCGGGTGATAGATAGCGGAATTAAGGTGGGCCTCTTGAATGATTTCATCCCGTATCGATAGTGAGTGGCATGCGAGTCGAACGCTTGTCAAGTGTATCGTTTATGCCTCGACATGATGGATTGTAGTATCGTATGACATGGATGATGGGGTTTGGTGTTGAAACATGGTCGAGTCATGTAGTATGATGTGGTAATGGCTAGCATGGTAATACGATGCGACATCGAGACAGTTGGGATACTATATGAGTTAGTTTAGCTTCGACTGACATTGAACGGTGGAGAGTTGACTTACGAGCAGTGTCTAGTCAGTGTCTAGTCACGACATATAGTGATCCCTTTGAAAATCCTCTTCTGCCTTTAACGAAACATCCTACATCCGACAGATCGCACCTCGTCCTTCAAACCCCTATCAGACCTCACACCGCTGCTGTATCCCCATTCAATTCATCCTGCCGACAATACTTGATTCGATGTCGACATCCGTAGGGATAGTGGTTGGATGAAGTGATAGTAGTTGAACGACGTGATAGTAAGTGAATATTTTGGCCAACAACCCAACCCATTCGGCCTTTGTGAAATCATAATCTATCATGTATACCTCCGGTCCAGACCGGTGTTACACAATAAGATCAATCAATCACTCCAGCTTGGAAGTAAGGAAAGAGCATCGGGTTGACTGGAATCGGTATCGATAGGCAGTATCGAGTAAGGTTCCGAGTCGATAGTATACGGTACTAGTATAAAGTGTCGAATTCGTCGTGACATTATCGACTGAGATCGAGTCGGTATCGAGTCGATGTGTATACCGTGTAGATAGGTGGCTTCCGTTAATCTAGATATCATCCAGTCGATCCAGTGACATCGAGTGAAGTAATCACGGAGTCTACCTTGTCAGCTGCGAGTCACCAGGAATCCCGACCACCATCCACTAGACTCACAATCCCTCAATCCCTGATCCTGGTACATGACATTAGATATGATCGGGTGAATTTGCATATCGGTACTGATTAGATATAGATATGGATGATGGTAGTAGAGTGGGAATAGATGAATAGATACTGATAGACTGAATGAGGTAATGTGATAGAGTGCTGGAGTAAGTACTGACGGGAATAAACAAGACAGTTCTAAGGGTAAATGAATATGATAGTACACTAAGCGACGTTCACCAGTGTGGCAGTGGAGGTAAGGTACACCCAGCCTTAAAGCCGACGTCTCCGCTGATCTCTTGTCTCATTTACTGCTAAACTTTCGCGCCTACTTCCGCATGCCTATTGTATCTCAGCTGTTGTTTACTTTTCAATACGATGTCTCCACGCGTCACATAGCGTAATGGCTCTTAGTCACAGCCGACACAATACAATAGAGCAGCTGTCTATCTACTCGCTATATGCCTACTATGCTCTTACATCCACTGATCAACACATGCACTACGTGCATGCCAATGATCTGATACATCGAATGACTTGATATGTCCAGTAAGCATATACTTATATTCAAGCAGGGGGACGCGTCTGGACTACGGCGTTCAGAGGTCCTTTCAATGAGGGGATACGCTTGGACTAGGACCTGACGAAACACGACTTGGGCTGTTAGGTTTTCCGAGGTGATAATACCTCATTAAATGACTATACCTTATCTATTCTGATTGATACCATCTGTTATAGTGTCTGCTCATACCTCTCAGTTTAGGATACACCTCGACACCGCTCCTCTGGGTATACGGTTTTCACATTTATTGGCTACATATACAAGCACCACCGACTGATCAATCCTCGACTTCACACAGTCATCAATCGCAACAACTACGGTCTCAGGCTTTCTTCCAGTTCCATACATCGATAGACGACTCAGCCACTATTAAGCCAGCACTGGATCAGTAGACCGGTACAGAGATCATGTCAGCCATGCCGGAAAAGCAGCAGAAAAGTATAGTGATTGGACCTCGACTGGGAGTTGGAGCAGGAGCCGGAGCTGAATTTGGATATGATGGATATATCGATTCTGTCACTACTACTTTGAAAGCGTCTGAAGCGGCGATAAGTAGGTTGAAGAATACGAACACTGGGCTTCACCTTAAGCTAAAGAAGGAGAAGAAGGAGAAGGATGATCTGGCGGTCAGGAATAAGGAGATTGAAAAGGGAGAGAAGAACGCTATTTCGAAATTGGTCATGAGTGAGAAGGTCAATAGGGCATTACAGATGGAGTTGTCGGCAATGGTGAAGGAAATGGGTGAGATGGTATGTATTCTACAATATCGAGTATCAGTGAGCTAGCTTACGAAATAGTGTAAACGCCAAGACGACATGAGTACGTTTCCCTTTTATCATATATCATATAGATGATTCGCTAATACACCTAGAAGCGACATATGCCAAGGATCTACAGGATAAGGATGCGGATGTCAAGTCAAAACAAGGCGAAATTGAGTATCTCAAAAAGAGGAATATCGAGCTACAAGCGGAAATCAAGAGGATCAAGGAGCAGTTGAAGATGAGTCGTGAGGAGATGAGGGAGATTGAGGTGAGTGATTTGCATGTTTAAGGGCGGATGTCCTAGCGATTTATTCAAGAATATAATAGCTGATATGACCAGAAATCCTGTAATTTCGACCAAGTCGTTGGTCGAGCTGCGTATCATGTAAGTCATTATCAATGTACAATATTCCTCTACATGCTCAGCACTACCCTATACCATCTGTCTCATGCTCCGGACCCCTACATCACTCCATCACCTTCCACCACACCCCATACTGTTGCTGAATGCTAATATGTAGAATATCGAAGACATTGAACTCCAATACAGTCAAGTCTTCGAGTATGCTATGATGATCCCCTTCTTTGGCAAATCTACCCAATATACCCGAATGATCAACAAATACAGATCAAGTTTCGAAAAGGTTGTCATTAGCTATAAGCATAAAATTGCTCAAGTACCGGAAGAAGGTGAAGTTACCGAGTTTAAGAAAAGACTTCATAGTTCAAGGCTTCTAATGGTGAGTCAATTGACACGTCCCGGACATCATATTTCATCCAGCTGATATTATCCAGGAGTCAATCAGAAGTGTCGATGAAGCTTTCAGGAAGACTTTACTGAAGATTGATCATCCTAGATATGTGAATAAGGTGATGGAGGAGTCGGATCTGCTCATTGAAGTGAGGCCCCCCTTGCCCTCTCGTGTGTATGCACCGGAACCGTCACTAATCTTTAGAGATGTCAGGTTATGGCTGACCAATTCGACTCGGCTGTCGTCGTCCTTATCGGTATCCATGATCAATTGTTGAGGATGAGGGCAAAGTATCATAAGGAAAAAGCCAAGAATGAAGTAGGTCTATCACAGTCCTCACAATGTTATGCTGATGATATCAGGCATTACGGTTCAAGCAACACTTCCAGGCTCTCAAAATCATCGATGCAGAAGAAACGGATCGACTGAGAAGGCAGGAAATTCAGAAATTGGGTTATGAACCGAAGGAATTTGTGAAATCGGACTTGCTGGCAGATTCGGAAAATACATATGGACGAAAAGAAGGGGATGTTCTACATCAAGATGGAGATGCCGACCAGGAGTGTGAGGATGAAAAGGGGGATGGGAATGATCAGGATGAGGAAGAACAAGGTAGTGAAACAGAAGAATCATCCGACGAACACCATGAACCAGTCACTCCCGCTCCCACTCCAACTGGGTTGTTGGGAGATGTACAAACCGACTTTTCTATGCCGTTAGGTGGAAAGGTCAGTCGACAACCTCTAGTAAGAGACAGGTATCTTAGCAGTCATCGAGACAAGTGATTGGATTTCGGATTGAATTCAGGCTGGTATCGAGGGGTTTTAATGTGTAGGACAGTATATAAATCCTACCATATTCCTACTTTCAGTTCTATGATCCTGTATATGCATGTCGTTATATCTACTTGTACATTTGTCTATATTCAACTGTAATCCCAAATCTTAAATCTAGTACGCAACAATGGCTGGAAAAGGAAAAGTCAACAACTAGGAGGGGGCGACAATCTCGAACTACAGTCCTCCTCACTTTCAAGCATAGAGTCATCATTACCAATAGCATCAAAATCCTTTTTCTTCTTCTCCATGTCCCTGATTAGATTCTCGGACCTCGCTTGGAAAGTCTTAGCGGAAGTGTACCCCATCAAGACCTCGTTGATAATCTCCTCGGATCGGTTTAACGGGAGATTCCCTTCTAGCCATAGTCTCTTCTCATCAGGATCCAGTACTGCCAGCATGAGCTTGTGTAATAAGGTCGCTGACGAATTGTCGGTCGAGACCAGTGTGGACGATGAGGATGAAGATGGTGAAGTCGAGCTGGCCGATTGAGCGAAAGATGTATGGGCAGAATTGGTAGATATGTCGAATGGAGCAGATTGATCGGCTATCATACTCATACTTTTCGTGTCCGGTATCATTAATGTGAAGTCCACCTTGCTATTAGCGCTCTTCAAGTTGATGCGGTGGAATGAGATAGACTTACCGGATCGTGATCCTGAGGTTCCAGCACTGGGCGGGCTTGCTCGGTATTGCCTTCAGGTTGGGGGATATCCTTAACATCGGTCAGCTACGTATATGGAGCATTGGAAATGGACTCACTGATGGGACAAGCGGACGATCCAGCCTACTTCCAGGTGGAGTGAAAAGGCTTTCGAGCTCCTGAGCAGTCAACATCTGACCAAAATCAAAAACTCACTTTCGCTACCGGCGGGCACTCCGTACTGCTATCAGACACCTTATGGCATTGACTTCCACTGGCTTCTTGCTGGACGTGTCAGCGGAGCTTCAAGATACGAATTGACAGACTCACCACAACGTCCGCCTTCGGACCACTGCGGCCCGCACCTCTCCCTACCAATTCCGTAAGAATCTCGTTCTGCGCAGTAAGGACTTCAATCCTGAGTTCTAGCTCCTCAATCTTCAGATCTTTGGACGACTTGGGAACAGGAACATGACACTACATGGATTAGCGCTTGCAAAGATGCCTTGATGATGACTTACAGGGACGTTTTTCGGAATTTCGATTGAAGTCAATAATCTTGCCAAGTCCAGAGTACCCTTGGATCTTGAAATTTCGGACTTTGAAGTTCCTCCAAGTGGAACACAAGCTATTGATAGGACCTTTGTCAAGGTCTTTTCTTCGATTGCCTGTCTGATCGCATTGATACTTGGCGTTAGCTAGGTCATGTTGATGGATTGAGGCGAGACTCACCCTGATGAATGAATCCTGGTCAAAATGATACCCTTTTGTTGTTTGGTCTTGTTGGGACCTTTCGACTTTAAATAGGAAGCAAGTTCATCGTAGCTGTGTACTGATCAGTATCATGCCAATACGGTACAGTCGAACTCACGCAGCATTGATGAATTTAGTTAAGCCATCACTCTGAACACCAGCTACGGAAGATTGCGAGAATTCTTTTCCTGGGAGATCTGTTTGTCAACTCTGGGTCTATGGCACACATGCTGCAGAGAAGGCTTACCAAATAGGCGTAGACTGACTCCCGTCTTGGTCTCCTAAATTCATCAGCCCTTTGTATACCGTGAGCCGTTCCATTGACGTGTTACTCACTATTCTTAGCTCAAAAATTGAGCGAGAACTATTTGCGTTGGCGTCAGTCCCCTTATTGACTCTGGCTTTGAGTGCAGCGATATACGTCTCCCGCGCCCTGGGTATATCCTCTTCACCAGATACTTCCTGACTTGCAACACATTCGACTGGTTTGCTATTGAAGAACGAGTATTGCCAGATCGATATAGTCAACCCCAAGTGTACCGGTAGTTGATCGATGGTTCTGAATCCAATTCCATCTTGTTTGGCTCCTTCCATAGTGTATGACTTTCCAGATCCCGAGCCACCCAAGACCATGACTACTCCACTCCTTCCATTTGACATATCTAAATGATTAGTGATCGTGATCCAATCAGCATATCCATGGAGAACTTACTATGGATCAGTGGCTCCACCATTGAGAATACTTCTATGTTGTCGGGGTCTGAGTCGATGACCCGCTCTATAGATCAGCTCACAACATTGCCTTAAAAAGTAAAGATGATCATACGGAAATTATCCCAGGTCTGCTCTCCTTCTCTCTCACACACCCTTTCATCTCTCAGAATGAAAGCAGGTCGTATGCAAGCTTTGGCAGCGGTCGATTTGCCCTTGGATGATTTAGGGGGTAGCACTGGTTTAAACCTATATTACTGATCAGCGTATTGCCTGAATTTCACATTTACCGACTTACTTGACAATACTTTCAAAGGTGCATAATTCAGGCTGGGTACCTGAGCCTTTACCAGATGAGTGTAGGCGGGCCATAACGTTGGTAGGACCTGGATTGGCGAGCGAATTCACCTCTTCATAGGGTTTTGCGGGGTCGGGATCGGAATCGGTCTTCCTCACAATTAAGCTTGATGGATGCATTGCGAATATACTAGTACGAGATGGTCCACCTTTATGAATGTTATCTCAGTATGCTGGTGATGTATAGGGTTGATTGATGCCGACCTGAGTATTTGTGAAGGGGTAAACAAGTCATAAACAAGTCTTTGATTCCGTTGACAGGGGTAAACATAAAATTTGTTTAAGGGGAAACTCGCGCCATATACGGTAAAGTACTTGTCAATACTACACTAGCCTTCATCAACTCGATACCTATACATACATCAAACACTATTTACACAGTCTCATCTACGGATACTCCAACCAAGACGATGGGTAGACTTACCGACATTCGAGCTTCCACTTGTTCCCCCTTTTCCTTCGGTGGACCGCATTCCCCTTCCCCTCCGATAGAAGGCGAAAACGACAGAGCTTTGCATCCTTCTACTCCACCCTCCGCTGGACATAGATCTGAATCATCCACCCCACGAGCACTCAATCATACTGTCAGACGATCTAAGTCATTCACATCCGATACATCCACCCCTAAAGCGAGACGAGTCATAGACCCATCGTCGTCATGCTCCGATTCATACGCACCTCCATCAAGGTCTTCTGCATCTTCTAACCGCAAGAACAAAGTCCGTAATCATCAATCGAGACCCAAGACGTTAAAAACCAAAAAGAAACGTAGCTCAAGGACGGATCATCTGGCGAAGCTAGGTTGTATCCGCAAGCGAAGACAGAGATCAAGGGATAACGCAGAACGGATGAGAGATGCGGAGGAAGATACTGCCAGACTCTCTCGAGTGGAGAGCAACAGGAGAAGTGCAGCTAGGAAGCAAGGTACAGCCTTCATGGTATGCATATGTCAACGGCTTCTGGAAAGGGACTAAGCTCAGACCGAACACTTCTACCGCTCCGCCTTGACTGTCATACCGGAAGATGAGGAGGGGCTGGCCCAGCTAAGCAGAGCGGAAATCATGAAGCGAATGAAAACTTTGATGGACTTGAGATCAGGCGCTGAATCATATGAAATAAGTAAGTCGTCCACAAATGCGTACAGCTCTAAATGACGGCTGATACAAAATCCCTCCCTCTTCACTCGCCGTACTATTTCCCGCCCACTTGTGATATCCTACGCCGACTACCTTCTGCTCTTGAATTGACATCACTACACTACATCCTCAGGTATCCTCATCTCCGGTGGTCAACAACCCAAAGCTACAAAACTCCCTGCCCCGACACTGAAGGATTACGAATTTTGGGGCTGGTGGCAGAGTGAGGATAGCAAACGAAAGGCACTCCGCAAATATGCAAGACGAAAGAATTCTCGCAACAGGCTCAACGATGGAAATGAGGACGATAGTGATGAGCCTGAGGATGGGGATTCGGTGATCGAGGGAGATGAGATTGGCGGAGTGGACCCAGAATCAGAAGAAGAGGATGAAGATACCACGATGGCTGGGAATGATCAACAGGGATATGATGGTGAGTTCATAGATGGGGACCGAACGAACAGAACGAGCCATCTCCAAAGTAGCAAACCTGCCTAGAGATCGAGCTGACTAAGTAGATGATTCAGAGTCTGAAGAGGGCTGGTCGGCATGATTAGGAGCTGTCGGATGTCGGTAACGGCCTTTGCCTGCTCTATGCCCAAATCTATCTGTTCCGTATCGCATACACATGCAGAGTTGTGTACTTCATTTTGGGAGTCGATATAGCAATTGGATCATGGGAGTCGCCCATCAACTTCACTAAATATCTGTTTGTCAGCAACGAACCATGAGTGAGAATAGTCGCAATATAACCTGGGCTACTACAATGACAGCCAAGAAAGGTCATTCTCCGCTATCTCTATCAACCTCCAACCTCGTACTCTATCATTCAGATGGATGAATGTATACGGTCTTCGAGTATGTAAGGCCCCACCACCGACATCTAGTCCTACGCCTGTATTTAGCAGTATTTCAAGTCTCGGACATCTCCTTTACATCGTCGAAAAATTAGGAGAAGCACCTTGCATGATTGCTTGGCAAGTAAATGTACATACGAGGGTCTCGCCTTTCGCCATCTATGCTGCCAAAGCCCCTCCGTAGGTCTATACTTATGGAGTGCATTCGCTTTTGACCACCTTGCCCGACGGCCGGTCGCACATGCATCTATCCTGATCCTGCATGTCGCTTGGCGATCCTCACCCACAGCAGTCATGAGAATACAACAGCGATCTGCCCTTCTTTCAAAGCATTCTCCATATATTTGCAGCGAACTCTCTAATTGATGGTATCGGCCAAAATGAGAACGCCCTGAAGTTGCAAAACAGTTGAAGTCGTTGACGAACTCGTACCCTCTCGAGCCAGCTATTGTGATCACCTGGTGCAGTCACGGCTTGATAATATCGCATCGCCTGCGCGAGGTGATGTTCACCTTATTATGGTCGCGCCGACAGCTTTCCAAGTTACTCCGCCCGCGGGCCGCGTTGTTCCGCGTTCCTCCATACCTTTCACCTCACCCCATCGCCCAACCGCTCCATCGGACCGCCCCGCTGGCTGCCCAACTACTCTTCGAGACAATTCAAGCACAATTGTTGATCATCGTATGCCTGCCAGGTACACAGTGGAGCTTGGAGCTCGAGCTATGATCGGTTCGAAGCCGCAGCCGCGATGGACCAGTCGTACCTACACGCCACGATTCGACATGACTCAGCCTTACTGAAAGGTGGGCTGTCAAACTGGTTGTCAGCCGATCGCCAGAAAGATGATTCGAGTAGAGTAGTGAACATATAGCTTGAAAATTCCGAGTTTGCATCTCGTCCTCTTGATTTGTCATTTCGTCAAGGGTGGTCAAATAATGATCAGCTGGTTGGGCGCAATCGAGCTAAGACTCCAGATCACGTTCTTCGCTTCCTTGATTTTCGCTTGTCAAGGCCAGGTGTCTCACATCTGCTCGACGTGCATATGCTCAAAGGCGACTAGCTTATCGGGCAAGCAGATTCCATGTCGAGCACTGCTCAAACGTGTATGGTATGTGGCATATTCCGGTGATCTCCAGCTACAATCTCTATACCGTACTTTAGAGTATGGTGTTGATCCCTTGCGAAATGAGGTCTGTTATATCAGACCTGGGAAATGCCAATGGGATTTAATGCCAGAACGAGACGTCCTTTTCGATAGCATCGAGACCAGACTACTGCCCACCCGTTCATGCATCTCTGCTGGGCGTCAAAGACTCCGGAGCTACTGCCCCGTCCTCACGAATGCCACCTAAGGATCCGATAGTAGCAATTTCTCTTCGATTTAATGCAGGTTCGAGTTGCGCGTTTTCTTTGGATTTAGGCGTTTTTGCCGATTCGGCGTTTTTGGTTGTTGCGCGTTTCCGCAATATTCGGTTATCTCGCTGCTTGCTGATCACCAAAACCAAAGATATACCAGGTCTCCTAACCCTGTTGTGTTACCAGATTACGTCGGACCAGAGAACACGATGAAGATACCCAATCTTCACCTCCTGAACTTGCATATGCGTGACAGGTGATGGGACCTTTCTGGTCCAAAGTTGGGTAAGGATACCTTGTTCGAAACTGTTTAGACTCGGCGTTTTCCAGTCCTTATGCTGGAAACGCCGAGGCGGCTGAAGTCGGTGCGATTCTAGTCTAAATCATAGATGCTGCCAGTCGCCCTGCTCGCAGGTACTGCTACCGCTGCCAGGTCTAGACACTCGCTGACATATCTCTCACGAGTTGAGCTCTCAATATATGATGAGGACATCGCAAAAAAACCCTGCTACCGTCCCGCCGGCGTTTTTAGGCTAGAACAAACAGCTAAATGGCAGGCCTTCCGTTGCAACTGGGCTGGATTTCTATGCTTTCAGAATGACATCTACCTTCCACGTTGGGCCTAGCCAGGGAGACGCTCAGAGTGTAGCCAGGTCAGGCTGCCCCCCTCGACTTGATCGCGGACCACTTTATGTCCCATGACCAAAACACATTCTAGCGTTGCACAAATCCTGCGAACTTCAAAACCCTGTGGGGTCAAGGCAACGGAGGCTCCCACCTGAAAGTCAGGTAGGTATCTTGAGTGTTCTCGCCGATACCTCGGCACCTGTCCAACAAGGCATACAGATGGAGGCTAAGGTACTTGGTCACCATCCGTTTTCAGCATTATTCTGGTCTCCACTCATCGTCGTTAAACAGGGCAGATCAGGTATCGTGGACTTGTGTGTGTTCATGACCAACATCACTGCCCCACCGATCCTATGAAGGAAGGCTATGAGCAAGTCTTCAGAGGTATAAGGTTTGTGTACAGCTGGCAAACATCGTCAGCTTTTGGATCGTACACCATTCTGACCCCTGTTGTGACGGGTGTCTGGGAACCCTGACGACGTGTTCACAAGCTATACTTGGAGCAGCCAACACATCTGTGAAGATAGACTTGTTACTGTTGGACATGATACAATCTATGATGACTGGTCTCGATAATTTGAGTTATGACGGTTTGAGGATTCCTCACCGGCAGAGTCGATCCGCTGATCGACAATCTTGCGCATTCGTGGAAGGAGTAGCTATAATTTTTCACGCGACAAACGCAAGCCCCACATGCAGGCCAGATATCGCGTATCTTGAAAGCGTGTGCTAAGACAAGGAAGGACCCTATGCAAGAGAATTGTCTCGATATGAACGTGACAGATTGTGCCGGTGATCTGGGATCATCAGCAACGTTTCGCAGTACGGGAAGAAAATCAGTCACAGATATCTTCGCCAGATTCACCATAGGAGCAGGAAAGCGGCACAAATGCGAACCAGAGTCCGGATTAAGTCGTCCTTACATCGGGTTGACCAGATTGAGAGCAAGAGGAACCGAGCCGCATCTCGATCATAAGTCTGAACGAGAATCGCCTATTAGGCCGAGGGGCTCACTGTCCCACTTGCCGCATTGAGCTAGCCAGCAACGCGAGCAGGGCGAGCCGAATACAACCGATCAGTTCAAGGTCTTGGTACTGCAGATATAGGGCGCAAGGCTGCGGCGCTGATCGGCAGCACAGATACCCATGTACGGACCGTTGTGGCGATATGAATTTCCGCCCAAGAGGCGGTCACCAACCGCTTTTCGTGATCGTTTGTAGCTTGCCATCACGATTGCAACACCATATTGTAATTCATGACTCATCATGCTGTGAACAGGCCGTCCGTGAACCTACCAGGAGTGTGCAAATGGGCCATTTCTCATGTATTGTGTATTCATCTGGAAGAGCTGGTTGAATTGCTTTATCGAAAACCGGATGATGATCGTCCGGTAAGGCTGACAGATATAAACCAGCCGGTTGTTTGTGACCTAGAGAGGCTTCTTGTGAAGGACAAGCACGTCCAGTGGGACAGCTCGAATTGAAGCGAGCTGATTGGATGGGCTGCCGGTACTACTGAGGTGGGAGGGGCGATGTGGAGTCATGTTTGGCCGTCTTGCTGTTCAAGCTGGAAGGCGAGTCTGCAGCAAATTTGACATCAAACAGATTGTCCTGCAGCACCTCTTTATCGCGTTAGGGACCAAAAAGATACCTCGATGTTTACTGGCTAAAGTGGGTCTTGCAATGAGCCGATACTGTTTTTCCTCCCAAAAACCCGAGCGAGAACGAGCGAGCCTTCCGTATGTGTCGCTCTAGTCAGAATGTACCTCGATCAACGGCCATTGGATCCAGTGGGGTATGCGGCACAGGTGGAAATCCCAGATATAGGGCAGCGCGTAATGACATATGACGTTGCCGTCCCAAGTCCGAGTCCACCTTGTCTGCATAACCATAATCAGTCGCTACAGTCCATATCCCTTACGAAATAGTGTCTAGTCACTCTTCTTGTGATTCTCGCCAGTCGTTTCCTATGCATAGGCTAACAGCACGTTCGGTTTGCAAGTATTCCGAAGGGATGTCTTTCGATAGTGTCATTGTCTTGGCTGTCAGCAGGAAGTCCGACAGGAGAGTGGGAAGGACTTGAGGACCTGCCTGATGTCTGTATGAATGGGCCAGGTTGAAGGCCTGGGCGGAAGGGCGGAGGGTAACAACCCACTCATGACTCGAGTGAAACGAATTCGGCTGCATTTATTTGGGCGTCGTCAGGGAATTGCGCGAATCAAGCGAGCAACCTGGTGCCGTCAGCGGGCAGATAAAGTCGACACGCGGCGTGGGAACGTACGGCGGACTCGCGGATGGTATGAGTAAGGAGCTAAAGATCGTTGACAGTGCATGAGCTGGACAGACTGCTGTCCCAGATGCAAGCGCTCGTACGCTGTATGAAATAGCCCAGGAAGAGGACGATAACGGGCTGTTGGGGGCTGTCGCCCATAAATTCCGCCTAAGTCGTTCGAGGATCCGATCTGTGAGAGAAGGGATTCCGCAATTCACCTACAGTGGGCGGTGAGTTCTATTTAGCGATTTATTTCTGCTGTATCAGCAGGCAGATCCTACCAGGCATTCGGGCACATACCGACATCATGGTCACTATCAGGTTTGTAGCAGACGGGTTCCTGAGTCGGACCCGCTTAATAATCAGCAAGGAAAGCCGCAGCGACATGGACGAGAAGCTTACCAGATCTATCCGGCACATATCGGCAGAGGTCATCGAACATCGATGGACGCGATGCCGTACTGACAACGCCGGAGCTGAAAGTGACGAGCTTGATGTCAGCCGCCACATCCCAAAGCCAAGTGAGTGGGAAGGACAGGAGCAAAGAATATCCTTCGGAACAAGATATGAGGCAGGAGCGAAGACAAAATAAAGACAGAATGGGTGTTTGCGCGTAAACGCGAAGGCGTGACAACTCGACGTAGAGTGACAATGCGGGCCCCGATTGACAGCGATGGGCAAGCAAATGTGCACGTACGGATGAGACTCAATCGTGATCGATGCTGCCGCCGAAATAGTCGCATGCGTCCTGGTCTATACCTAATGATCAGCGCTTATACATCACAACGGGGTACGGTAGTGGAAATTGAACGAGGTGGCAAGTCGGGTATGGTCGTCTGTCTTTACTAGACGATAATCCGGACATCTGTAAAGACATGTCGCTAACTTGGCACGGCAGCAGTGAAGGGTGGATTGATAGTGGACAAGGGGCATATCCGGAAGCGATATTGGCCGAGTTTGCGTTTGCGACAACAGTGTCGGATAGCAAGTAGAGAGGGGTTGGAGCATTGTTGTAAAAGATGGACGAGTCAAGTGAGGGGAAGCACAATTCCACCGCTGAGGCGGGATGTCATGCCGAGGATGCGAGGGGGAGAGACACGAGGCGGGATACAGGAAGGGGGATGAGGGAATGACTCACATAGGACATGCCATGCCGATCGCCCTATGTTTTGTTCGTCCACGAACTGCTGATCAAGGCCGCCCACTGCGTACGCGATATGAAAGCTGCAGGTCAGCGTGTGAAAGAGATGGCCGTAGGGGTTGATGATTAGAGTAGGGGATGATGCAGGTGCGAGGAGTGACTCACGAATCGATCGTCAGCAGTCGTAGTCGGGTGATGTTGACAGCACATCCTTCCCTCGAACCTGGACAGCATTGTATCCGCGAGAATCTCCACCCTGATGCGACCCTCTAAACACGCCGTCCTATCCCATCAACCTTCACTTGCGACCTCTCGTGAACCGTTTGATCATTCAGAGATCACTAGAAGGGGCTGTTGCGTAGGAAGATCGGATCAAGGGAACGGCTCGGGGTCGTTGAAGCCAATTTGTTTATCGACGGTCACTTACGACCAGGCCGTTGAAACAGATGACCTTGCCGACGTACCTAAGAGGAATCTTGACGTCGATCAGAAGGGTAGATGTAGCTGAGTGAAGACACATGGACACCTGACTCGCGCTATGGATCCCTGAGTGATGGCTGCTACAATATGACTCGGTGGAAGTCGGGCATTGACGGAAGGGGGAGGGAAGCTCGCGACCAATCAATCACGAGAAAAAGTAAACAACGGGAACGGAAATCACGCAGGGAGCAGATATTCCCGGGTGTGGCGGTGATTTGATATCCAAAGCCTACTATCTCTGCGGGCAAGGTGTTGCGGCTGATCCTCTGCCTTGCATGCAGCTATACACCGACGAGTCGGCCCCGCTCAGTAAGCGGTAGGCGAAGGCCAGCTGCATACATGAGAAGTGCAGGACGGTCGTGAGATATATTAATCACGACTGAGGAATCTATAGCAGGGCTCGTATATACAGAGTGATGTATCTTACTATGGCTGAAAGAGACCGCAAGCTAATGAGAAATGACCTGCAGGAAGTGCTCAACCTCATTGACGTCGAGAATCTCATCGTTATCGACATGGCATCAAGTCCGTCATAGCGAAACAATGTAGGCTGAATGGAGTTGGCGTCTTGTTTGCTGTAGCCAGCTTTCCTGTCACAAAACTATATCAGCTGCCCGGTATCAGCTTATAAGACCATGAATCTTCTGAGATTGACCAGAGTTCAGCCAAAGTAGTTCATTTGTTAGTGTAGCGGCAATGACACCCATTGCCCCGCGGTGACCCTTTTACCTTTGTTACATTTCCGTACTCCAATCCCGCCCAATGATGATGTATTTTCCATTGCTTTGATCTGAATTTTAGCCAGTCATGAATGCTTACATGCCTACTTTTCCGAGCCTTCGGCGCAAGTTGAGATGTCCTTTATATTTGTCAGTAATGTTGAATGACAGAGAGATGGCAGTTCCTTTTCTCAGACAATCTTACTTGCAACGTTCCCGTACAATGATTGACATCTGTCGACGTGCCGATTGACAGACGGGCGAATACATATTGCCCAGAGGAGTTGCGCTTGTTGTGAGACTGCCATATCATAGGGTTCACCATGCTTGAAACAATGACATAGGATATTGCAAAAACCGTCACGCGCAATTTCCTTTCCAGTCGAGTATAGATATTCGCTAAGGCTTGCCTCATTGCAAACTAAATCATTCGATCGATTGGCGGTCTGCCTTATGTTGTGCATCCAATAATAAAAACGAGTCAAGATCCGCTGATATACGACGTTTAGGCTGAGGGACGAGTGTATAATCTCAATGAGCATGTCCTCGTGGTACTATATCGCGGCTGAATTGCAGCGATAAAATCAGATTGCGGAATTCGCAATTGAGGCCTCTGAGACTTCCGACTTGGGATGAGCGCAGTCCACTTCCACTCTCATAGTTGTGCCACTGCTTGACGCTTGCCTGAGTCTTTCATGTGTATCACTCAGTCCTGCAAAGAAGACATGTCGATGCATG
>JALPCC010000112.1:0-31622 GCA_026538405.1 Cryptococcus sp. GC_Crypt_2
TGAAGTTTAGCACGTTCACCCATGTATCGTCACGCCTCACTGTCCGAGGCTGTTTGACTGTTTCAAGATATGCTCGCACACCCATGACTATATTCACCGAGGAATCCGGCTCAGCTTGTTGCTCACTTGGATCATTTCGAGAAGGGCGGCGTACATTGTTATCAGCAACATTGGGTGGCAAAACCACGGTTTGAATTCAGCTTCTTCAAGATCGCTATGTGATGCATGTATACCTTTTTTTCACATATAAAGCATGTCCCCGATAGCCCACGGTTCCAATTTTTCTAACAAATAGTCGGGACTGGCAACCCAACCTGATATCTCTAGCCAAAATTCCCAAAATTAGCGCACTACAGCACCCTCAAGTCTAGCGACCAGCACATCGCGCTTTCACAGACACACCGACACGCCCCCATCCTCATCCTCAGGGTCGCTGTCGACTTCGATAGAAGGGATCACTCCGTTCGGAACCTCAGCCTGGGAGCTGAGGCTCGTTCCATCGACCGGTCTCTGCTCACTTTCGATCCAATCACCCCTTACCACCCCATTTCCTGAAGATTCGTAAACGGTGTGTTTGCCGGATGCTCGACTGGCTTGAGGCCTGCCTTCCGATCTTCCTGATCGAGGAACCAACTTGACTGTGA
The DNA here is from genome assembly GCA_026538405.1 of Cryptococcus sp. GC_Crypt_2. Classification (NCBI taxonomy): domain Eukaryota; kingdom Fungi; phylum Basidiomycota; class Tremellomycetes; order Tremellales; family Cryptococcaceae; genus Cryptococcus; species Cryptococcus sp. GC_Crypt_2. The sequence goes on from JALPCC010000112.1 coordinate 645, forward strand.
TGGCATCATTGGAATATATCACGGAGTCTTCCTTTTCAGAAGCGTCCGAGGCGCAGGGTGAATGATCGGAACTTGCGGACTCATCGTCACTGGACTGATTAGGATCTCGCCAGTGAGGATTGTAGACGGGAAATCTAAGCTTTGCCACTGGATCAACCCATGTCCTGCAAGATGCATCTGGCTCGATCTACCGACAGTCAGCTTACCTTTGGAAATAACACGTCCGATCAATCACGATCTCTGAACCGGGAAAAATGGACTTACCCCATAAACATCGTAAAAGTCTGACAGAGCGGTATTATGGGCAAGTTTGGCAAGAGTGCACGCATCATGATTTCTTGGCAAATTCCGATTGAGATCCCGAAGCAAGTGCTTGCTGTCATTCCCTACCGCTCTCGAAGGATAACGACCACGGTCAAATGTCGCGAAGTCCTGATAAGTCGGTAAAGTAAACTTTCTTCGGTACTCTTCGATTCCAACACCTTGGCTTGCCATAAATCTATGGTTCGCTTGGGTGAGCTGGCTGAGATAGTACGATGCCTGCTCCTCGACATCTTCCGTGAAGGCAGACATGGTCAAGTGAAATGGTGGCTTGTCAGGCTGGGATGAGTACTGGCGGTGTTTGAAGTCGCAAGTGGATAAGGGGAATAGCGCGAAATGAATTAAGTGGAAGGACTGGTGGCGGTAATCTTCCGACCAAGTGAATATATATAGGAGTATTCCCTGTGCTAGGAATATGTTGACAAAGGATATGGTTCAATCCCTTCACAAGAGTTCCACTGCTATAGCTGGGCGTCCGTATTGCCTTCTTGGAACGCGATCCATTGACTGATGCGCTCCGCCTGTGACCCTTTGGCAACCCCCTGACGCCGACGTCAACGATCCATTGATTACTGTGCTCCGCCTGAAATCCTTTGGCGACCCCCTGACTCCAACGTCAGTGGTCCATTCACATCGCGTCCATTCACCGAATTCTCGGCGGGAAATCCTTTCATGAGTACCCCTGGAGACAGACTATATCCATCCTTGAGCTTTGCAGCCATCCGCAGGAGGGACGGAGCGGCCGGACCATCTCGTGACATTTCACCAAACCGAGGTCGGATGTTGGCAATTGACCGGCACATATCTCCCTCTCAGTCCCGACACAATCAAAGCGCCTCTGATCAAAATGTTGCCACGATGTCGTTGTACTACAGGTTGTCTAAATCCGGTTTTGACTGCGATGCCGCTCGTATGACACACCATGCTACGTCCTGACGATCGTCAAGGACCTTATGAACCTCAGGCAGAGGCAGAATTAGGCCAGCCGACCTGTATCTGGACCATCACCGACTACAGTACCGCGGAGGGACGCAGGGACTTGAGATCTGGCCACTACATCACATGCATGGGCCGATTTTCCGTCTGTATGAACATATGTACCCTGAACGCAATCTCCTGCATTGTGGGATCCGATCTACTCTCCCAAACACACATTGGCCCGATGATTCCCCTATACGCGGACTACTCAGCGTGATAAGATTCGCGATACATCTTCTTGGCCTCTTCGGTCTGAGACCAAACCTGGAAGGCCTCGGTGCCAGGCCCTCCAAGAGCAGTGCGGTGCCTTGTACATTTCGTGCTTGAATAGATCCTACTGTCGGCGCAGACAGATCCGCTGTGAGAAGGGCTTTCGGGGAGGGTTGGAGCATTTTTGACTTGAGTCGAGCCGGGACGGGAGGAGGATGGACCTTAAGACGGAGCCGGGTCCCCGGTCGCCTGAGCAGTCAGACGCTCCTGCTTGGGCACGTTGGTGGAGGCTTGGGTTGAGATAAGGGATTGGTCTTCGGGCATGCTGATTTGGTTGGGTCAATATGATAAGCTTGTGAGTCGTCAGAAAGAGAGTGAGAGTGTTGAAGAGGAAGCAGCCGGCAATTGGTTGGCTATATACCCCAATCTGAGAAGACCTCAAGAATGGATCTGATCCTTTCAGTGATTCTGCTCCACAGGCTCCACCAAGAGTTCCATTCTTGACCCTCTGGTTCGACGTATTTATAGAACCCATCCTTTCGAAGACACTTCATCCAAACGAGACCCCTTCATCATCTGTACGTCAAACCATCCGTTGAGGTCGAGGGCCGGCCGGACCATATCGTCAGATTCCGGCCACCTCATCAGAAAGGATATCAATGCATGACATCCCTTCTCCTCCTCCAACCCCTCGACGGGTAGAGACAGAGGGAATGTGAGGGGTACTAGGAGAAGTATTGAACTTCCAGACCTATACTCTTGATAGGCCTTTGTCGACTCAGGAGGTCCGAAATAACTCCTACGGAGACTAGGCATTTCCGAATTCTGGCTTCGTATAGCAATGCAATGGACTATAAATCAGCTTTAGACGCCCATGAATTGACGCTTTGGGCGAGAAAAGGCGGTGGGAGGATGACATACAGAATCGCCCGATATACGAGCCTTGAGGACTCCATCCCTTTCTTCCATCACAGCCGGTGGTGCATCCACCTTTTTCGTTTCCAGACTTGATACTGGTTCGACCCGATCTTCAATAGTTTCCTCCCGTAGTGAAGCTTCTTGCAATGCAGCCCTCTTACTTTCCGCCCTCCTCTGTTCCAAGAGACTTGGTTCAACGATAACTTCCCTCTTGCCCCTCTTTCTACCAATCCACCATTCTCCACCTATACTCAGATCACTCTCGTAGGAATATACATTGACACCGAAGCGCGATGATATGGCTACCGTCGGTGAGACTTGAGCGGAATAGGCTGACGACAGGAACCCCATTAGGGGATTGTAGAGTAGTGTAAGGATTGTTGGAGGTGATGGAGGTGTTGCATGGGATGACGAGGGGGAACTGGGGATCGTGGTGAAACGTAAACCGGTGGATACTGTTTCTCAGCTGCATTCTTGTATCGCAAAAGAGAAAATCAGCTGACATACCTCCGAAACTACGTTGTTTGGCCGAAAAGTAAACTTCACCTCCAGCTGAAAACCTCCCCCTCAGCCCGCCCTCCATCATTTCCTCTTCATCAATCCTCTTTCCCTCATCCCCCTTAACAATAATCGGCTCTTCATGATGATCAGGCCTCCAACCAAAATTATATAGACCCCTCATTCCAAACATCCCATCCTGAGCTGAATACGTATATTCCCCACTCCACCTTCCTGTATCGTGTTGTAGGCTCAGCAGGATATTCGAAGGTGATGGTGTTGGAACGGGAGGACTATCGGAGGAAGGTTGGCGGTTATGATTGCTCGATGGTGATGATGGTCTGGAAGTAGGCGGAGAGGGTTGCGAGAGGAATGCCAGGTGAGCTTGGAGTGTTGGGGTCAAGCGGGTTGTTGCTAGACCAGAGAGATGAAGGGATGGGAGGTGAAGTCGGGAGTAGAGTAGGTAGTCTGCTTCTTAGCTTGGTACATGCATCATCGACATCATAATGCAGCTTACCTCGTCCTTCGACTCTACGCCCTCCTTGCCAGACTTCATCTTTCGGAGCAGGCCGTCCGGGTGGTGGAAATACTTTGAATCGATCAACGACATATCGGAATGGTGTGCTTGCGGAAGGGCCTATCTGTATCGTTAGTCAACGTGTGTGACCAGACAATGGACGATGTGAGAAACTCACTCGCTCAAGTACTTCGGAGGTGGTTATATAGCTCACACTCCCATTCAATTGCGGTAACGCATCAAGCGTATATGAAGTGAAGAAGATCGGAGTGGGGGCATTGGAGAGTTGTAAAATGAGCGATTGCGGGATTTGAAAGTCTCTACCGGTCAGCTCGTAGCCCTTGTAGTACAAGAAGTGCTAGAACGAGACGTAGAAGGAGAGCAAGGGGGAAGAGAGCTGAATGAAGAGGGCATGTACATTAAAGCTGATTATCAGCTCTAGCTCAACTTTCGGAGGAATTCAGCTACCATTGGAAGATCTATTGAGTTGCGAATACGAATTATCCTGATTCCATCCTATTGCATCGTAATAGCTCCTCAGTATTAACGTCGAGAATGGCAGCATAGGATATAGGTGTACAGCGTACTGAGACGTTGAATGGTGACGAGAGGATATAGGTTGATTCACGGACAATTCTCCGATCTCCGGGCCCCCCCACCCATCTCATGCTATGCTATACATACTGATACAACTAAATCTAACGCTTCATGACCTGCTGTAACAACCCCACCATCCCTGCATCTTTCATAAATCCTTCTTCCTCACTTCCGGATTCTGGACGATTATCCCATTCATTTTCCTCTTCCTCATCTTCCAACATTGTAGCCATCTCTCGACGTGTTCTGCCACGATGAAGGTGGGAACCTGGCCCTGTTGAGCGAGCTCGATCGTATACTCTTGATCTAGAGTGGTCTTCATCATCCTTGCCCAGGTTCGAAGTATGTTTGGATACCTTGTCGAGGAATATGGAACCGTTTAAATCAGGTTGCCAATCCGGATGAGTTGCTTTGAAATGTAGGAAACTCTTTTCCATCTTGTAATCCTTTTGTCCACTGAGATAATTCTGCGACTTTTGTCTCTTTCTAGCACCAGTATTTCCAGTGGGCACGTCCTCTTTAGCGACAACATCGACAGGCTCTTTACCGATATTGTTGTGGAGTTGAAAATCGAATACGGCGAATGAACACACATAACCTATTCCGTCGACATGTACGGTGAACTCTCTAAAGAAGTCGATGATAGTTGCCGAGCAGGGTGGTAGGGAGAAGAACAGGATCCAAGGCGTTAAGAGGACTGAGAGGAGTTCGGTAAAGAATACAGTGATTTTCAATTGAAACATTGTACTGAATTCCGTATGGACCTGTATATCAGTCTTGGCCGTAGGGCGAGAAGACTGCGGCAGGACAGAGAGAGTGTATGAAGCGAGTCCGGTAAATTTTGATTACAAGAACAACGATGAAGGGATGATATAGTCCAGAAGGCAAGAAGGAGGAAGGAAGGCGCACCATCTTCGAATGTAATTTCCCCTTCCATTCTCCAGGTAAATAATGAGTCCACCAGACGACTTCCCTCAATGTAGCTTCGGGATCAAATACTAGATTCTCCTCTGGAACCATACCCCTCGCTATTGCAAGGATTGATCCAAAGACACCCAAGTAGAACAAGACGGTTCGGTGTGGTGTGATCTCAAAGTGAAGGAATAGGTCTGGATCGATCAGAGATGCTGAAAGCAGGATCGCAGCGAAGGAGCCAGCTATGAACGCGATGAATCTGTCCATGAGCTTTTGTCCGCATCCACACGATGAGGTGGAGCTTGGCGTGAACTCGGAAATCCAAGGATATGACAAGGCTACAGGCGAGGATATGGTGCGAGCGGGCAAGAGGGCAATGTCAAATCAGGTGGAAGAGGATGGTGGAGAGAACCCAGGAAAGAAAAACAGATATGAAGTATAGATGGAGGGCACATACCGCATGACTAACGCAGTCCTCTCCTTTGGAAACTGATCAATGTACTCTTTAGCGACTGGATAACTTCTATCCAATCTCCTTTCGAACAAGTGAGGCAATTCGTTGAACTCTCGGAATTTCCATTGGGCGTAAGGTGTGTATTGTCTCGAGCCGAGGAAAGAGGGGTTCTTGTGGTATTCCTACAGGTCAGTGATCGAGACCGCAGGTCGAAGTCGGGTGAGCGAAACTCGACGGTGAATTACGAAGTGCAGTTCAAGGAGAATGGACTGTTTGTGAAAGTTGTGGGGAATGAAGGGCAAGGAGATGAAGGATGTTTATGAGGAAAAGAGGAAAGACGTACCTCGAAATACCTAAAGAAAGAATAGATTAAGAGATAGACCACAATAAAAGGTGAAAACAAAAGGTTCAAACAGCCCATGAACACAAATCGTCTCTTCAATCCATCGACCAGATCCTTCCTCCTTCTTTCTTTAACAAACTCCTTCCTAACCTGTCCTCTTCGATCAAACAGATATCCCATCAGACAATACCTCAAATTCCATTCTAGTGATTTCGTAAGTGTATTCGCTCCGAACGATAGATATCTTCTCTCTTCTTCAGCGGTAGAAGTTGATGTTGGGAGATGATCGGAGGGAGGGGCTATGAATCGGCTTGGAATGTGTGGTGCGAGAGATGATGGGAGGGGGAATCGAAATCGAAGGTCTAGGAGGTCTTTGTTGAATAGTGCGATTAGGTAATTTTCTTGGCGTAATATGCGGCTGGCAGTTAGTATCAGCTTACAGGGAGCGGGGAGTGTCAGTGGATAAGGAGACTGAAGAGTACAAATAAGGAAAGAGGGATGATGCAGTGAATGAGACAAAAAACGAACGTACTTGGCAACATCATGCGCATCCAACTTCTTGACATTCACCATATCACCATCTTCACCCACCATACCAGCCAGAGTCGGGTTATTCGATAAAGACGTTATTGGATTATGATTTCTGATCTCGCCTATCAGTCTGACAATTTCAGGCCACGGGAGAGTTTGTATATCAATCTATATGTCAGCTCAGCTCGAGGAATTGACCAGGAAAAGTATGTCAGATGCGAAGTTTAGCTCTAATTGAGTACTGAGGGTGTGACATACATCTGGTATACCGAGTAGATGTTCATAGAACCGATGTAATTCTAGTAAACGCGGTATCGACATCAAGAATGTAAATAGTTGAAAGGCGTATACTGTGAGGATCGTGAAGATGAAGAGCATATGAGGAATCGAGCCGCTGGCTGTCAGCATGACTCGACATGGACATGACATCAGCCTGATGATGGTTAAAACTGGAACACGATTTGAATCGTGGGAAAAAAAGGTGAAAGGCGCCGAGGAGGAGCAGGAGAGGAAAACATACCTTATCAAACATTTTTCAATAAGTACATCGTCCAACCTCCCTACTGCATCACCGGACGGGGTGGACCAGAGTTTGGGGTAATCGATACACGATAAGAGGAATGTTGAGAATCCGATCACGAAGAATGTTGTTCTGGAGTCAGTGATTGACTTACAGCTGATTGAGGATGGTAGCTAGATGAAGAGTCGGGGGTCGCGAAGCCCACGAAACAAAAGAGGGAATCAGAGTGAATATTGACATACAGGAGATTCAGGAGTTTAGCAAGGAATATACAATAGAATCCCTTGCCCTTATAAAAGGTATACACCTGTCATCAGCCTTACAACTCCGCGAGTCTGCTTGAAAAGCTTACCTCCTGAAGAAATCCATCGAGATCATCGACATTGACCCATTTCCATAATGCCTTCTCATAATTATTCAATCCCACTTTCTGTCCTTCCCCTGCGTTATCCTGTTCATCACGATGAGAAGAGACTTGGTGATATTTTCTTCCCCCTATACTTTTCGCCTTTCCTTTTCCTTTCACTTTCCCTTTTCTAGACGATGATAATGGTGGATCCAAGTACCCATCCCCTACCGCTTGTCTTGAAGAAGATCCAGATGGTATACGAGAATGCCCCTGCGGTTCCCGGAAAGTAGGAATATGTTTCACACTACTAGGCGAGACTGGGGCGGACTGCTCGACGGTATTTCCTAAATCTAGACCAGAAGCGTAATTGGATATGGTTGATGGTCCAGGGGATGTTGATGCTGATCTTGAAGCTGAAGCGCTGATCGTGGAAGAAGATCCAGCAGGGCGAAATGGTCCTGGACTATCTTCTTCTCTCCTTCTACTAATAATCCTGCTACCGGATTTATTAGTGGTATTGGCATACATTATCGATTGAGGTGGTTGGTCCGCGTCCCCATCTTCTTCTGATGAATTTGTCGTAGTCGTCGTCATCCCAGTTCCAGTCTTGGTATTCGTGTATGTACTCGGGGCTAGACCTAATCCAATGATACTCCTCGAAGGGGTAGGTGTCGGACTCATCCCTTCTCTATCTCCTATTCTATACTTCTCCCTCTCCCTCTCATCTTCACTTGACTCGCCGCCTTCACCTTCACCTTCACCTTGCAGTTCTCGAAGTAACATCGCAGAAGGTGATTCCGGTTCACCCTCGTCCCCTTCATCTGGGTGGGGGAGGTGGGAGTGGCGGACATCCCTCGTGGACTGTTGATACGGATTCAGGAGGTTCAGAAGAGAATTTGCTTGTGATTGCGGTTGGGGTTGATGAGGCATCTTGCTATTCTCTCTTTCTTTTAGGTCATGACATGGTATGATATGAAATGTTAGATAGTGACAGCTATCGTTATCACCATGATAGCCGTCATCGTCGTCGGGTATAACCTGCACGCCTAGAAGAATAGGCATTCGACGCGTCCATGATCGATCATTCATGTATGCCTACTTTTCCTATCCTTCATCAGTCATAGACCTTGGTGAAGATGACAGACGCTATGGATATCGACCCACCTGCTCAAGCTGCTCCAGCGAATGCGATGGCTGCTTTAATGGCTGCTTCGAAGGAAAAGGGAAAAGGGAGAATGGAATTAAGTCAGGCAGAGGTGGATGCTAAAGATAAAAAGGATAAGGAGGGGCTACCTTGGTGAGTCCACTCGTCATCGCATCGCCAGCGCGATAGCTCCTGCTTCTTGCCCATTGAACAAGATGAACCGGTACGAAAGGAGGCACGAGGGAGCCATGTGAAAGAGGAAGCTAATGACAGGGTCGAGAAATATAGACCTGTACACTTGGATGATGTAGTTTCGCATCAGGATATAACTGCCACCAGTAAGCTTGCTTCTTTCACTCATGACAATAATTCTAATGATCAGTCGAAAAGTTTATAGAAGCAGGCAGACTTCCTCATCTCCTGTTATACGGTCCACCAGGTACGTCCTACGTCGAACTCGATGAACGAAGAGGTGGAGGCTGATAAAAAGGAACTGGAAAAACATCAACAGTATTAGCTCTAGCTCGTCGCCTTTATGGGACAGCATACAAGAAACATATTCTCGAATTGAATGCTAGTGATGATAGAGGGATTGATGTTGTTAGGGATCAGATCAAGAGTTTCGCAATGACAAAAGTTCTGTTTTCGTAAGTCCCGTGAAGTGCGAGTGGTAGCGAGCGCGAATGCCGAAAGAACAAGAGGGGAAACGGTGTCAGTGATGTGGGAATGGGCGGATATGGGCGGATATAGGAGGGCTGGTTGGACGAGTACAGGCGTTGGAGTGAGATCCCTGCTCGATGTTCATCAGCAGGGCGGGAGGGAACTACGGCTGCGTCAGAAAAAGGGTCAGGAGGTGCAAGGCTTGGAGGGGAACCTCAAAGACAGAAGGAGTCGGTAAATCAGGTGGAAGGGATGTTGATACCTATCTTGTTCCGACGTTTGGGACGTGGTGGTGTTCAAGAGGATATGAGCTGACCTATAGAAAAGGATTCAAATTGGTTATTCTAGACGAGGCCGACATGATGACACAAGCGGCCCAAGGTGCTCTCAGAAGGGGTAAGTCCCTTCTTTCAGATCGACTGATTACCCTCCCACGCCACTAATGGCCACGGAACAGCAATCACTCCGACATGACCTCGGAGCTGACTGGCAGTAATCGAGACTCACACTAAAAATGTTCGATTCTGTATTCTCTGCAACTACGTCAATAAAATCACTCCAGCGATTCAATCACGATGTACGAGATTTAGGTTCTCGCCATTGCCGGAGAAGGAGGTACAGAAGAAGATTGATCAGGTTATTGAGCAGGAGGGGTGAGTTTTCTTTTCTGCTCACTATCCCTCTCTGTTTTCTCGTCCTCCCTGTCAATCTGGGGGATGTCGCGGATAAAGAGGGAACGTCGCTAATACCAGATGTAATATCACTGATGATGGAAAAGCGGCACTATTGAGATTATCGAAGGGGGATATGCGTCGAGCATTGAATGTCCTGCAGGTAAGTGTCTTTCCTGCTCTTCCATCTCGATTCGGGTTCCCCGTTGCTCCTCCAAAACATCCTTCGAGACGTCACTTGGGAGTATAACGATCGACTTCGCCGCCATTCCCCACAAACGATCCGCCGAATATGTGTCAGAGCTGATGAGAGGCATGCCACGCTGCATATGACAAAATCGACGAGACGGCAGTATATACATGTACTGGTAATCCACAACCTAAAGATATAGAAAGAGTGGTTCAGAGTATGATGTCGGATGAATTTGGGACTAGCTATTCCCGTGAGTTTCATTTTCACTTTCCCTATTTTTCCTCCTCTCCGACGCAATATGCCAAATGGAGCTACACCACTCCATCGCTCGACACTCCCTTGTCCAGTTCAAGTACTCTACAGATTTGCTGACGACAGTGATAACATCTCTGAAGATTGAGAGAGGGCTAGCATTACAAGATATGATAGCGGGAGCATATGATTTCCTACAGACTGTAGAATTACCGAACCAAAGTCGGATTTATCTGTTGGACCATTTAGGTCAATGCGAGTAAGTCCCCTTCACCACTTTTTCAAGTCTCGAACATCCTCGGAAGATTCGTGCAGCTGAAGAGATTGAAGGGAGGAGGATTTAGAAAATGGATAGTGGGATGGGCGCTGACGATAGACATCGATTATCGTTAGGTGGAAGTGAGAAGATACAATTGACTGCATTACTGGGTGCATTCAAGGTGGCAGTAGAACTATCTCAGAAGCAGATCAAGTAGTGTTGCATACAAGTGTACTTGTACTGTACAATGTATGATATGTAGAGTCGAAGCAAGATACTCAAGTAGACAACATGAAACCGTCGTCATTATCAGATTCTAGAATTGTTCCTGAATTGACTCCAATTGTCAACTGTTTTCGCCACCTCTATCTCTCATAATCGACTCTTCAATCCATCAACTCAATCGGTAACCAGTCATTCCAAGGTCAAATGGCAGCGGCAGTAAGGATGATGTCTGTGATTAGAGAAGAGATTCCTGCGGTAGTAGGTGAAATAGCATCTACCGCAAAAGTTTCCACGGAACAAGTAGGGAGGTTAGGGGAGATGGAAGTTGCCTCTGTTTCCACGACGACTACGGCCGGAATGAATCCAATCGCAGTAAGGCAAATGGCTAGCGTAGCAGTAAAAGAGAGTGGTAAGTCTAGTCTCTATTCCCTATTCTCCATATCGTTCTCCTGATACTGGCAACAAGCTGATGCTGCCAAAAACAGAATCATCAATACTATCATCTCTACGCGCTGGAAATCAAACTACATCCCATTCCTTACTTGAAAATCTCCCAACTACACAACTTCCAACATTGAACACGTCTATTGTCTCACAAGCTATTGAGATGGAAGGGGTTAGTTTGAGAGAAGTTATGTCGAATGCGAGTCAAACGGGCGCTGGGGAGGTATTGGAGCAGATTCAATTGGGAGATCTGGCGAAAATTATAGGGGCTGGAGCTGGTCCCGGGGCACATGTTTAGCTCGACTCGAGGGCGGTCTTACATCGCGTGGAGGGATGGAAATATAGATAGATGGTGAATGTGTTTGTCTGATTATGTTGTTTTTACTGTATCTATAGATTTACGACAATGTATACATGATATCCGCATTCTATCGCATAATCGACCGGGACTCGTGCCCTTCCACTCGCGGTCTACAAGCTCTTGATCTCCTCAATTCCTCGATAATGTGATTGAATGTACCGCGACCTGCATAGCATAGCAATATGAATAATAGTACAGACACCTGATCCCAAATCTTCTCTCTATCGAAACCCAAATCATATGAGAGATAATTACGCCTTGGACCCCTTCTTCTTATTGGTCATAGACATTCGACTCTGTTGTCCTTTCTTTCCACGAGCTGCTTGATCAATAGGGACATAAGAGTATGGGTCTGGACCGTTGTTTTTCTTGACATCTCCTTTTCCACGCTATCATCAGCATTTCAACTAGAATAGAACTACGAAGAAGAACTCACCTTTGATCTAAACTCCTCTCCTAATTTCGTAACCTCCTTCTTCTTCTTCTTGACCACTTCCTCCTTATCAAGTACACCTCCAGAGTAAGTATCTTCATACTCCTTCTCAACCTCTCGTCCACGCTTGGTGTTCTTGTTGAATTTCAAAGTACCCTTGGCATCACGTACTGCACCTCCTACTGCCATTTGATTGGCCAAGTACGCGTCCCCTCGATCACCATCTACGCCAGTTCCGTTGGTTGGGGTGGTGGTGGAAGTGGAGGTGGATGGTTCGTCGATGATGAGTTTTCCTGATTTATCGGTTTTAAAGTGACTTGCATCTTGCCCTGGTTTCCTCTTTCGAGATGCTTGAGAAGGGTCGGAGCCTGAGATCAGATTTGTTTTCGACTTCGTTGTATCCTGTTCCTCTCCGTTCCTCTCTTCGTCCGCTCACTCCGGTGTCTCATGTACTACGATGCCTCAAGTAGAGACCAAAATGAGAAGAGGAGTGGAGAAGGAGAAAACGGAAAGAGACTCACTAGCAACATTCCCAGCTATAGACCTAGACAACAGATCCATAGGTTCATCACCTTCATTCCTGATATAACTAGTCGTATCTTTGAGCTTTTTCTCTTTCTTCTCCTTAGGGACGGGTGCTCCTTTTCGAGATTGGAATTGGGATGATTGAGTTGGCTGGGGACCACGTCCTCTTTGGGCATTTGGACCTGGTTTCTCCTCTGCTTCGTCGTCTGAAGATGGGGCGTCGGAGTCGGAATTGTAGAGGATATCATCAAAGGCGTTTCCAGATGATGTTTTCTTGGTCTTTCATCAGCCTCATTATAGTAATGGCGATTTCAAACCACGTGCGCAGAGCAACGGGACGAGGGATGAATGATTGGGAAAGGCGACATGGAGGACACAAGGAAATAAGAACACTCACCCCTTCTTCCTCATCACCATCTGCATCCCCAGCAGCGGCTTTCTTCTTCTTTGCCCTCTCCTTCTTCCTCCTAATACCCACAAGCACCTTCTTCTCATCTCCCTCTCCAGCAAATCGATAAATATCATCATAACCAAACTTCCTAATCATTCTCTCGAAAATATGGACCGTCTTCTGTTTGAAATGGTTCTTATGATCGTGTACCCATCCTAGTAATGCCGGTACGAGAGCTTGGAGGTGGGGTGTAATTGCGTCTGTGGGTAGAGCGACTATTGCTACTTTAATGAAACCTAGGGCGGATTTTACGATTTCTCGGTTTTTAGATTGGAGGAACACAGTTATTGTTGCTACTAGTTCCGAGATTGTGGAGGTGGAGATCGAATCTGAGGGTCAGTGAGAGCACGAGCACGAGCGATAGCGAATGCAATGCGGCTACCAATAAAGTACAGGTGAATCGAGCGGAAAGCAGAGCAAGGACAAGGCGATAATGGCCAGGGCAAGGTGGGAAAAAAAGACGGCAGGAGAGGTGAAACAAGCAGATGAAGTAGAAGGCAGAGGACATGGAGAAGGGACATACCCTTGAACTCGAACAGTAATCGAGAAAGCGCATTTATACTAGCACTGATCATATGTGGAGTAGCGGCCGTCAAACCGGCAGCTACCATCGTGATATATTCTTCTGCGTTTGCTTGAACGGTTTCTACACATCAGCGCGAGCATCACAAGCGCAGCGACCAGTGCGGCCAAAGCATGTCTTGAGGTGATCAGAAGGGAAATTTACCTTCATGTCCTTGACCCTCTTCCATCTCACCCTCGGTCTCATTAGCGATTATCCGAGTGACACTACCCCCTTTAGCCATCTTGTTGCCCATCACTACTAGTAGATCAAATCCGGCATCTCGAGCTTTCTCATTCACCTCTTTAGTACCTAGGACAGCTTCTGAGAGGATTTCGGGGATGAGAGCTAGGTGATCGGTCGGAAGTGATTCGACTAGTGCAGAGAGTAGTTGGAGTCGGTCCTTATCGTCAGTAACCTTTCTTATTGATCAAGTAGGAATGAAGGGGAAAAGACATACACGCTGAGCACCAGGTCCAACACCTCCACCCACAGCATTTAATTTCTCAACAAATACCTCCAATTCCTTGCCTTCCACATTCAATTTCTGATTTTCCAATAATCTCTTTAGCAGCCTGTAACTTTTCTTTTGAACGGTAGCGTCAGAATGCTCGAGCATTGCTGGGGTCGCGATTGCGTTGAAGAGTGATGTGGATTGAGTTGAAGGTAGGTAGGGAACGAAAACGATCAATAAATCGAGCATAGTATGGGAGAGTGGTGATGATCCGGGTGCTATAGGGGCGGTGGATTCGAGGGCGGTGGAAAGGTGGGTTGTTACTCCTTTATAGGTTTCTTGGATGTCCTACTCGTTAGCTCCACGATCATCTTGATTCGAGATACCACCAGGAAGGAAGGGAGTGGGGCGAAGAAGAAAGACCAAAAAAGACTCACGGCATCAGTCATGATTCCAGTCCAAATTCCAATAACTTCTCCAACCATCCCCCTTGATTCCCTCGGTAATTGAGCGAAGACATTGAGGAGAACAGCAACCATATCCTTAGCTTTCGACTTCAAATGGTCCATATTCCCTTTCGCATCTCCTTGGTCCATCCCAAATTGTTTTCGAAGTTCGACAGCATCTGTGGTGGAATTCGTCAATCTGCTTGTAGAGTTGACTAATTGACTCAGAGCTCGAAGGAGGGAGGGGAGGAGTGATTGTTGATTATATAATAAGTTCGTGAGGAGCGATAGGAAAGGTGTATCCAATGCCTATTCATCAGATTCCTGCATTCTGTTCAGATCAGCGAATGAACTCACAAGCGTCATATCCCTTGGCATTTCACAGAAACCGGGGAAACAATCCCATATTTGTCCTACTATCGCTTCCCAGATTTTAGCCTCTGTCCCCCGATTACCCTCGTCTGCTGCTACTTTCTTTGCAAATACTCTCTCGGAAAGCGGGCGGAAGTAAGTAGCGAAGAATAATAGTGAATCGTTGGTAGTTCGTGATCGAATGAGGGGTAGGAGGTATGCTCTTCCTGGCCTTGGTGTGTTGCCATTGCTACCATCAGCTTCTCCGACATGGGTAAATAAGGTGGAGAAAAGCTTACGCATCAGGCTCAATATTAAGAGGTAGAGTTTTGAGAACACCCTCTACACCAATTACTTCAATTGCCATACCTACCACTTCGTCGACCTTTGCTTTATGCTCGAATCCGGTATCATTCTTCAGATCCGCAATATCCTTGATTAAGTCCATTAAAAGCACTTCGGCAGCTGTAATTCCTCGTCCAGTCGAATCGATAGTAGCATCTCCGGCTCCATCTGTGACTCTAACTCGAAGCCTTGAAATGGCGGCAGCGAGGATTGGTAGGAGATATTGAATTCTCAAAGCGTGCTTGTCCAATGATTCCGTTAATGCCGCAATGAGTTTTGAAAGGAAAGGAGTTTTCTGTTTCTTTCTTGCTCCTGGTTGATCTGATCCTTGTCGTTTGTAATTGACACTAGCGACAATCATTTCATCCGATAAGCAGTACCGCAAAATACCTTGAGATCCAATAGCATCGGAAGCTGCTACCATCACTGCTGGCGAAGGAGAAGGGGCGAGTAGCATATCGTGATAGATTAGATTGAAGGCTCGAGGTATATATGCCGAGAGGGAGATGGAATCTTGGAGTGACATTTTGATTAATGCCGAAGTAAGAGCCTGAAGGTATGAAGGAATATCGACTGTGTTGGAGTTGATGTTTGGTGGAGAGGCGATTAGGGAGTCGATAACAGTAGGGAGATTGGTCAAGACGGCTGGGGTGGCGGTGGTACTATCTGCCGGGGGAGGGGTAAAGAGGTTGGCGAGGAGAGAGTAGATCTGTGGTGTAAGGTGGGGGATAGGTGGTAGCGATAGAAGCAAAGAACACAAGTTTGACATGTGCTGCTTGTCAGTTTGCGGAATATGTGTAGTAGTGATTGACATACCGCTTCACCCCAAACAGCTGCCCATCCTCTCAGACCCTGTACGACCCAAATCGCTCTTTTCCCCTCTGCATCCTCGCCCTCGGCGAATCTAGCCTTCTTTTTGCTCGCACCAGCACCTCCTTTCCCTTCCTCTTCCATAATCCCTTCGACCCATTCCCTGGCTTTAGGCAGATAAGGATGACCTCCTGCAACGACTTTAGGAGGTACAGGTGTCGTGAGGACTTTCCTTACTCCTTCCTGAGCTAAATGACGGACTTTAGGCCTTGGATCAAGATTGAGTTCAAGTAGGTATGCCCATGATTTCTTGAGTAATGGAGAGCTGTTCAAAACTGATGGTGAAGCGAATAAGATCAAGGAAGTTATGATCTGAATTAAAGATCGTAAAGCTGGTGGATGGTCCATTGCATTTTCGAATAATGGTAGAATTGATTCAAGTAGACTTGATAATTTCGAAATGACCACATTGGCAGGTGTTTCTGGAATGACTATTCCAAGTAAATACAGTGTCGCTGGAATTAATGCTCCTTGACCCATATTCTCAGTCTCGGCGATTTCTTCTCCACCATCAACATCATTTACTGCTTTTTCTAAGCATTGGAGGAGGGAGATGAAGTATGCAGTAGGGGAATGAGGGAGAGTATCGATTTTCAAAGAAGTGGTCAAGGTTTCTTCGATCGCGTTGAGTAGTTGAGCGGGTTTCGAATTATGGGATAATTTCGATGTCGTCTGCCGGCGGACATTTGTGAGTGCCTCTGAGAACTCCACTGAGGGTGGAGTCGAGGTCGACATGGTGAGGTGGTAGATGTGATAGTGTGGTGATGAGGTAGTGAACGGTAGAGGGGGAATGAGGAATGACCTTGAAATTCTTGAAATCGGTCACGTGACTAGATTCATGTGGTAAGAGGTAAGGGTTGCAACATTCGACGACCAGTGTATCACTTAGTCATTCATGTCAAGAGCTTCTCAGGCAGTCGAAGTACAGCAAAATTGTCGTATCCTGAACCTCCTCTGAGATCCGGATGGTCAGAATATGCTGAATAATGCCAAAAAGACCCCTGTCCTCTCCTTTCGAGCTGAGTCAAAGGAATGGCAACGGGATGATCAGCAGCCATATCTCCCATCTACTTGCACCTGACTCTCACTCACTGATCTTAGCAGATAAACAAACTGAACAAAATGTCAGCAGTTCAAGACGGTCAAGTGATAGAAGGAGTTCTCTATCTACTTGACAACAACCCAATTATAAACCCGACCTTCATTTCACCTGTACGTCCTCTTTCTACTTGACTGCGGTTCTGATGCTAGGCAATCTCCATAACCCACCTCGCAGGATCTCTAGGGTTCAGCGCCTCCCACTTAAACCCCTCACACATCTGTCGAGCTATAGCACCGCTTGCTGAAACTCTTTTCCCCACACCGAGGATTCCGGTGTTTAGAACACATTCAAATGAAGGTTGGATCGTTTTCGAAGAACCCCACAAACCCTCTTCGGACGGACTGAAGAAACGTACTACCCTGAAGTCATACCATACGTCGACACCTCCCACTGCGAGATTGCACGTTGAAATACCCACCGATCGAGAAGGTTCAATCCCCTCTGCTCCACTTCGACAGACCTTCTCTGGGGAATTGATCGAGAACCTGTCCGTGATAAAAGAAGTGCCTCATTCGGCAAGGGCTACGATTAAGGGGAAGAAATCATTCTTATGCCCACTCTTACTGGCAGGTAGGAAGAAGAAAACATTGGCAGTGGAAATGCCGATTGAAGTCAATCAACGAACAGACGAGCGGGAAAGTCGTCAGGTGGACAACGATGTCGTCGAATCACCTCAGACTCAAGATGGGTATGGGCGGATTGTGGATGACTATATCCATGTTGAGGAGCGTGTCGAAAGTCCATATGAAGAAACGGCTTTCGTGTCTGATGATACCCAACTGCCTGAGTGGGCACCATTGAAGCAAATGTCGGAACGAGTCGTTGCGATGGATGTCGAACCCGACCTTCAACCCTCATCACCCAGAAGCACTATTGACAGTTCACGAATTGCCATTGAGAACCAAGACCCCGTCTCACCGATTACACCTATACAGCCACTCGAAACACCTGTTATCGCATCTAAAGCTTCCCCGCCCTCTTCTCCGTTCATGACACCAGTACCCACGCCAGGTAGTGCCATCGCACTTATCCCCGTCGAAATCGTCAATGCAGCTCCACCCCCCATAGTGTCCGACACGCTGATCACTCCAAATGTTACCTCTACACCGACTTCTCCCTTGACAGCTACGACTCCCATCACTCCGATACCAATTACGCCATTCATCACTCCGGTAGAGTCCTCGTTCAGCCCCGAACCGGTTTTGAGTAGTACCGAGCGTCGACCTGATCATAAACGGGTTCGAGAACTGAGAGATGATGATAGTGGGAATCGAGAGCGTGTCAAGCGCGAGATGAGATCCGCCAACGACCGAAAAATCAAGTCTACCCGAAGGGTCGAACCGGAGTTTACTTGGTTAGAAGAGATCTTCGAGGATCTGCCCTTTGGTCCTGACAAGAATTTGGTTAGTCCCAACTGATTCTCCTTCTTCGGGCCCCTTTCTTGAGACACCCAGACGGAATCAGTCACTGACACCCAGTCCCGAGCCCTTCAAGCGATCAAGAGAGATTACAAGCTCCACATAGCTGAGATCATCGCTCTGGTCGGATTAGCGTTTGTGATCCAACGCTCAGGATGGTGACGTTGATGTGCATATGCATGTGTGACTAGACAATGGGATAATCGTCCCTGTTCAATCTCGGTTCTGAAATGTGAAAGCATATCAAAGCATAACCACTCCGATGGAAGAACTCTGTTTGCTCAAAGTTCCTTGTTGACCACCGTCTACTGGGGCACAGGCCCAATTGTATAGGTAGTCTGATAATTAGCTTATGTATTGAACATAGCGAAACTGGGCACTTACAATTCAAAAAGCCATCTCCAGCACCGAACTGTCGATTAGCTTGGACCATCACTCAATGTATGATGCGAAAGAACTCACCTTCTGTTCTGAGAGGAACATGTTGTTATCCAAGCATGTCAAAGCGTTCATGACATCAAATCCAGCCTGATTGTCAGATAATGGCATAACGCCGAGTAGGTGAACATACGGTTTGAGCGACAGATAACATATCCTGCGACAAGGCGTTTAGCCGTTCGGCCAACTTCGATTTCGCCTTGGTTTCATGTCTCTCTACATCGTCTGAACTTCCGCTCGGCGAGAAGATTGCGTCCGAGGCGTAGTAGAATAAATAGGCTGCTTGGAGAGTATCGTATTTTGGTGATTGCATGATGGAGGATGGCAGGGAATAGAATGAGATGAAGTCGGTGATTAGGTGTGTTGTTGGGTCCTACCTGTCAGTAGCCTTCTTTGTTGAGATGAAGAAAGATGGAAAACCTACCTCAACGACATAAGCCCATACAACTTGCTCGACCCTCTTTCCACCGACTTCCCTTCCTTGACCCGACAAGAACCAATGTTCAACCTCTTCATCTTTACTAAACACCTGTGCGACATCAAATCTACCAAGAAACTTGGTCAACAACTCCCTAACTGCCGTAGTATCCGCAGCAGTCATCTCCCTGAATCCTGGGATCTTAGGTACTTCAGGTGCAGAATAATGTTTCTTCATTCTAGCCATTGTCATCGCTCTGGGTTGTGCTGAGAATCCGATATCGACTAGCTTTTGAGGGTTCAAGTTTCGATGATAGTATCGAGATGTCCCTATTGGTGTTGGGAGTACGACACCTGCAGTGTAAATTGCTTGCCAGACGTTGGTGAGGTTGACGCGACGTGTGACTTCTTTGATGAGGACTGGAGCTAGGCGTTTAGATCGGAGTTTTTTGTGAACGCAGAGGTAGTTGATCTCGGCGGAGGTGAATGATCTGTTATGAGCTACGACACTTGTGAGGCCGTGGTGCCAGGAGACGACGACTCACCGGCTACGAACTCGAACATCAATCTTGATACCAGAGATAAAGGCAATAAGCTTTCCGGTCTTGGCGACTCGTACACCAATATGCCAATCGGGTTCATATCCAGGAGCAGTCAATGCCCTGTCTGTCAGACCTGCCCGCTCGGAGCAGTCGTATGACTTACCACAGGAGGAACTCTTTCGAATATTTGAAGCGGAACATGGCATCATCATCCTCGACGTAATTCTCGTCAAGCAAGACATGGACTTCTTTACACTAAATCATCAGCGCGAGGTCCAGACAGGGAGATGGGTGACTGACCTGCTCATCATTCTTGATATCGATCAAACTCCATTCGAAACCCGCTGGAAGAGCTCCTGGATCCTGCTTGACATCTTTGACGTGTTTTAGCTCGTCAATCGGACCTTCCTCAAGAGGGGCGGAAGATGATCC
Organism: Cryptococcus sp. GC_Crypt_2; assembly: GCA_026538405.1. Lineage (NCBI taxonomy): Eukaryota > Fungi > Basidiomycota > Tremellomycetes > Tremellales > Cryptococcaceae > Cryptococcus > Cryptococcus sp. GC_Crypt_2. The sequence goes on from JALPCC010000112.1 coordinate 20,791, forward strand.
TCCAAGCTGTGGAACAGGTTGTGTTTTCCAAAACTACGTGTCAGCTGGCGCGATACACACTATAGAATGCAACTTACTTTGTGCTCCCCTAATGCTTTCGTACCCGCTTTGCCACCTAAGGCTTTCTTTCCATCTAGCATCTTGATTAAGTCGGACGCTTGCAGTGCTTTTCGGATTTCGTCTGTCTATCAGCTCTGGCCAGATGCGCGAAAATACCAGCTTACCATCGGTAGCCTTTCCTTGATCTTGCGGATCCATTCCCTGCCTAACCATATCTACCAACTCCTGCGGTGCCTGCCCAGTCGTAAGTGTCCTAGTCATCAGCATCCCTACCTCCCCCCTACCTGGTATATACGCACTTTAGTCTATCGACAGCTTTCGATGTCTTTCCCTTCTTCTTCTTTTTCTTCTTCTTCTTATCACTAATTCCCTCTCCACCGTCAGCGTTTACACCCTCTTTCTCCTCTGCACCCTCGTTATCATCTTCCTCATCCTCGTCATCCTCTGCGCTTTGACCACCTAGATTTTGGATCTTCTCGATAAGCTCCTGCGTTTCGGCTCCCTTTGCGGTATTCGAAGAGGACGCTCCTCCTTGAGCTCCCTCTGGAAGGGTATCGTCCTGAGGTAGTGGCATTACTATCCTTATCGACGAAGAAGGAAGAGAAGGTTACAGAGAACAAGAAGCACGTATCGCGTCAGGAACAACCACAAACGAGGGGATCAAATAATAATACACTAAAGTCACCCTCGACCTTCTCCTCTACTATACCCAATCACTCTATACAAGGATAATGTCATCCGACCCACCCAATCCTACAGAGTCTGGGCAGCCGGAGACTTCGGTGGATACGATCATGGAGAGCTCTACCTCGTCCGCCGCCGAGAACAGCTTGCCTGCTGACCTAAAACAACAAGTCGAGCAGGAACAAGCGTTGGCGGATGCTCAGAAACGATTGAAGGAACTGGAAGCGGATAATGAACGTCTACAAAGGGAGAGGAAGGAATTTGAGGAGGCTAGGGACGGATCTGGTGAGGGATTGATGAGCTGCAACAAGATCAAAGCTAATCGAGCAGTAACGACCAATAACCAACTCCGCACACAATTAAGCCAATTGCAGAGTACCTATCATGGTTCTTCTGCTGAGCTTTCGGTCATCCAGCTTCGCATAGATGTAAGCAGGATCTCGCTAAGCATCGCAGAAGCTGATGATGTTTTAGTCTGTCGAAAGCGAGAAGAGGGAATTACTGGAAGAGGTCGAGAGGTTGCAGCAGAGATCAACAAGAAGCACTCGTAAGCTAGTATCCGCTGAATCCAGGACCTTGGCTGATGAGACAAGAGGAACTGTACGCCCTCAGAACTCAGAGGACAGAGGCATCTACCAAGATTGCTCATCTCGATGTTGAGGTGTCTGAGTTAAAAATGGCTGCCGAGTCATCGAAGGTGAGTGCAGAGGGCTGACCATGGCTGATATTAGTTCAATGAGCAAAGAGCTACTCAGGCATTGCAAGCTGCTCGGGCGGAAGTTTTGAATTCGTCAAAAGGCACGGCTGAGGTTGAAGAGAGATTTGGGAAGTACAGGGCTGAAAAGGTGAGCGGGTCTTTCTATTTGGGGGATAGTGAGCTGATCATCAGCAATCGGAACTATCAGACCTTCAAGTCCAGTACGATGATTTATCTGCTCGACTCACTTCGTCCGAGTCATCCCATCACGCCCTTCAGAGAAGCTACAATGATGTCTCGCAGCGTCTAGCCGAGGCCCACGCCAATATCGCACGACTCACCTCATCCGCCGCCGAGAAGAAGACTTCATCCTCGCTCGAGATGAACCGCTTAATGGATGAAAATCGGGTGTTGGAGAAACGGGGAGAAGATGCTCGTTCTGCCATAATCGAGCGTGAAACCGAGCTGGAAAGAATCACGGATGCAATCGCCGAAAAAGAGAGACAATGGGAAGACAAGTGGAAGAAGGAAGAGAGGACTAGAAGGGAGGCGGAAAAGAGGGCAGAAGATCTAAAGGTCGTTGTGGATCGACTGGCGATGGCTTCGGGCGAAGGAAGTGGTTTGTCCCCAGCTGCTGCGCTTGCTAGTGGGGCTAGAGCCAGTGGAAAGACCTATACTCAATTCTACACCGACTTTACACTCATGGAGGCCAAGTTGAGGGCTTCAGAGAATGAAGTTTCGAGGTTGACTCAGATCTTGGACGAGATCAGTGCGGATCTAGCAGAGAAGGTGAGCTCTTTTGTTGTAATCCATGTGACCCATCTGATTTCCAGCAACCGCTTTTGGATGAACAGCAGGCCGAACGAGATAATGCCATGGAACGAGCTACCGCTCTCGCTGGACAACTTGCGACAGTCATGGCTGCTCGGGACGCACATGAACACACTATCAAATCACTACAGGCTTCTTCCACACAGAATGAAGAGGAAGTAGTCGCTTTACGCGCCAGTACCGATGATCTCAGCCGACAAGTGCAAGGGCTACTTCGACAACTCGCCATTCGAGATGATCCATCATTGGCGAATAGTCCAATGGATGGGCCCACCCCGGTACAGGGTGATCTCATTACCGACCATCTGCTTGAATTCCGATCCATTCGAGGTTTGCAGGAACAGAACCATAAACTCCTCAAGATGACAAGAGGGTTGATGGCGAAGCTCGACGCTCAAGAGATCAATCGTGCAACTTCCGACACCGATGATCTCAACACTGCTGCCACATTGGAACAAGCTACGGAGACCATCAACCGACTTCACGCCCAACTCCTCGAAGCTCAGAAGAAGATCAACGAAGCTGTCAAGGAACGTGATTTCTTCAGTAAATTACTCGCCAAAGGAGAAGGACTTAAATGGTCGCCTAGTAATGTTGACGGCGATTCACCACATCAGCAAACTATTGTGTCGTTACAAGCAGAGATGGATGATATCCGATCGAAGGCCGAGGAAGAGATCAAGCAGATACGAGACCAATTAAGAGCCAAAGCAGAAGCCGCGGGTACTGCCGAGGTCGAGAGGGCAAAGGCGGATGCTAAAGCTACTCTGCTTGAAGGTGAGCTCGTTCTTATCGCCTGTTCGAGGATCGGGGATGAAGCTGATATGTAGAACAACACCGTATACTTGCCGATAGCAATACTCTACAGAAACAGGAGTATAGTAATCTCGACCAACAATACCGACAGCTACAGGGTGCTATCAATCAAGCTCAGAATGAGCGTAAATCTGTGCGCTCCCCTTCAACTTTATTTGACGTATACTGATAGATAGGCATTGGAGCAGATCGCCAGTAAACAAGCTGAAGTTGATCGATTACGTACGGATGCCGCGACTCTTCGCGCAGAGAAGGAACAATGGCAGGTAAGCTACAGTCCGCTCAAACAGAATATAGCTGATAAGCCAGTCTAGCGAGTATCGACTTCAGACTGATTTCCGATCAGTACAGAATGAACGGGCTAAACTACAACAACTCATTGATAATCTCAATAGTGTTGGCGCCGAGAGTGAAAAGAGTAGATCGGAAGATAGGCAGAGGATGGAGAAGAGGATCGAAGAGGTTCAGAGAGAATCGTAAGCTCGCCCAGCTTTAATGAGAATCAGCTGATTGTATAGGACGGCTCTTCGTACTCAATTACAGGAAGCTAGGGATGCTACCGCTGCTGCTGAGGTGAGTCGATTTCTCATGACTTGGCTGGAGCTGATGTCAGAAACATGCTCAGGAACTCGATAGCCGAGTGGAATCAGCTACACAGGCCATTCGAGCCGAAAAGGAAGCTGCGGATGCACTAGCCGCCAGCCGTCAAGACCAGATCAAATCCCTCACTTCCGATCTGGAAATCAGTAAAGAAGGAGCGGACAAGAAACACGGTATCGGAATGCGATGGAAGACACGTGCTGAAGGCCTTATACAAGAAGCGAGTGCTCGACAAGCCGTTTTGGAGGAGAAGGAGAGACTTGTTAATGAGCTCAATACTAAAATTGAGGGATTGACCAAGGAGTTGGAGGAAAGTAAAGCCAAAATCACTGAGTTGGAAAAGAAGGCCGCTACGTCTGCTCCTGCTCCTGCTCCGGCCAGTACTGTCGAGAGCGCTGGAGATAGCGCTGAATTGGTACGTTTGATACCTGACGTTGAGAACGAAAGCTGATCGAAGACGTCGCTACGTACCGAAAAGGAGGCTTTGCAGAAAGAGCTCGATCAGGCCAAGAAGGAACTGGAGACTGCCAAAGCTACTCCTACCGCTGCTACTGCCACGGCGACCGACTCTACTACACCAGCTCCACCTGCAGACAATGAGCGAGAAGCGCTCGAGACCAAGTTCAAAGACTTGGAAGCGGAGCACAAGGCACTCAACGACGTACGTCCTTTTTTGGGGGCCCGAGATCAATGCTGACAATCCTAAGAGGTACGCCGAGAACGTCACGAAAGTCAATCGAGTCAATTCGAATCTCTCAAATGCCAAGAATGCCGCCACCGCCCGTGTCAATCAGCTAGAGAGCGAGAAAGCGACTTTGGACGCTCGTATAGCTGAACTTGAAAAGGAAGTTGCCGATTTGAAATCTCGACTCGATGCCGCTTCGACTGGTTCTGCGTCTGGTGACGCTAAACCCGATCAATCTGTTATTGATGAAGCTGTCCGCACTGCTGTTTCGAAGCGTGAATCCGAATTACAAGCTGAGCATCAAACTGCTTTAGCATCTTCTTCTGGATCTACCGATAATTCAGCTATTCAAGCTGCAGTAGCTGCTAAAGAAGCTGAGCTTAATGCTTCTTTCGAAACTCGACTTGCCGAGGCTAAAGCCGCTCTCCCCACCACTGCTGCAGGTGGAGAAGGAGAGTCGAAATTACAAGCGGAAGTAGCGGAATTGGCGACCAAGTTAAAAGCTGCCGAGAGATTGGTCAAGACTGCTGAGATTAGTCGAAAGACGCTGGAAAGAACTAAGGAGACTTTGGAAACGAAGTTGGCGGCTTTGGAAGGGAAATCTGCCCCTAACCCTGCTCCGGTCGCTGCCGCTACCGCTGCTGTCAAGCCTACTCCTACTGGACCCGCTGGAACTCCCACACCTGCACCTGGAGCAGCCGGTGCTACTATCGTTACTACACCTGCTGGACCTAGTACTGGCGCAGTTAGGGGTACTGCTACGAGAGGTCGAGGTCGGGGAACAGCTATACGAGGCGGAGCGGCAACTAGAGGTGGAGCAGCAAAGAATCCAGTATTGAACGGTGAGTCCCCCTCATATTTCAAGAGTAAGATGCTAACGAATAGCCGTAAATGCTACGTTATCCCAGACTACACCTACATCACCTACATCACTTAAGAGACCCGCTCCTGAAGACGGAGAGATTGCCGAAACCAATACAGTCGTTACCACCCCAGTGGATAAACCAGCAGAGAGTATACTAGGACGAATTCAAGGTGCTGCAGGAGCTGGACCGAGAGTTCTTAAACGACCTAGAGGTACTGTGGCTCGGGGTGGGGCAGCTAGACGACCGAGTGGCCCTGGACAAGGTGGAGCTGCGGGAGGGGAAGGGGGAGCGGGAAGTACGTAGATTTTGTCGATTAATCATATAGGATAGATTAGGTTGAGAGGCGTATGCGTTCTTGGGTGATTGACGATATTGCTATGAAATGTATGATATGGATCCTGGCGATAGCTGTTTGTGGTCTCTGTACTGCACTGACTAGTTCTAGTTGACATTGTGACAGTGAAGCGGATAGGTCGATTCAAGAGAGGTTGAATCGAACTAGATCGTGCCTACATGACAGAATACACACACACACACGAACTGACATGCTCTATGCCAACCATCTTTACAGACGACATTATGGTATACATCCATGACTCCAGCTCCAACAGTACTCTAAACATGTAGCCTTGAATGGACAAGAATCATAACGGATGGTACAGTAGAAACCGTCAACAAACGCACGGTGGCGGAGTATGAAGGAATGACTGAAGATCACTGCTGGGTCTGTGAGGGCTTTCAATGGTTGTGTGTGCTATTAGCCGGAATATGATCAAGGATAGGATGCGGACAAGGATATCAGGTCATGTGACTGGAATAGATAGGTTCGAGCATGTGTACGTGATTCTATATCTCGCTCTCGTCCAACGATGAATTGCCTAGACAGTAGGATTGGATCTAAAGGAGCACGAGCAGGGAATGAGGTTCGGGATTCATTTGATCATGGATCAAGAATCATTATTGGCAGAGGGGGAGGATACAATAAAGCACAGTACGGATATGGATACCGTATTGAGGCAACATCACAGGGACAATCACAGCGATGACATTTACGAACGACAGCTAACACCAGTCCAGTCGGCAAGCACCTACCACACGCAATACGACGATGTTCCCCACAACTCCCACACCAGGCGCCAAAGCTACTCCCAGTATCCATCATCACGCCTCAGAATCTCGTCAATACATTCCTCGCCGCCGCTGTCGTATGTACAGTTGTTCCGACAATCAGGATCCCGCTTCTGTCATACAGATATACATCATATAGACGTCGCGGAAGAAGGAGGATATGAAAGGCATATCACTGAAGAAGGGAGATGATGGATGAGGAATGACGATAGCTCGTTAGTCCCCACATCACCATGATCCGACGCCTGGATTGGAGTCGAGCGGAGTATGGGAATTGCTTAAGCTGAATTCATTGGTTGATTGCATAGGATACTCGCTGCTTGGAAAATGGCTACTGAAGTCGAAGTGTGAGCAGTTCCGCAACGCTCCGTCAATTCTCGACGCCCGTCACCACTCCACCACCTACCATTCACACTCGGCATCATTTCAGTCACACCATCGAAGACGACACTAGATGACCAGACGACATTCGCATCATCCAAATGGACGGTCTAGCGGAAATGGGAGTATGGTTTTGCAATAACGCGGAGTCCTGGAGATGTATTGAAAAGATGTCGCGGCACAAGGAAGCGAAACTCGGGGACATCGATGTTGATCCTGCAAATGAAAGGCGTCATTTCGACAATCCGACTTGATCGACCGAAACGTGAATTCATTCGAGACCTACGAGGACACGAGCTCTGCTGAACGACTCGGATATGCTACGAACGAAATGCGAACTCCCGATCTCACTGGCATTGACAATTTCTCGAAATCATGCATCCAAAAGAAACCGCGTTACAGACGAATGCGTCGGCTCTGCAGTTCTAATCAGCTCTCTGAATGATCAAGAGAATGCATGGCTTACCTGCAGTTCTAATCAGCTCTCTGAATGATCAAGAGAATGATGAAAGAGAACTGCAGGGGTTACAATAACTAACTATATAGGGTTGCACCGCAAGGTGAAACACGGGGTAAAGCGTATTATACATCTCCGTCTGTTACAACGCGATCAAACCTCTTTACCACCGTTATTCATACGCGTCTATTCCCTCCTAACTGTGATATACATGCATATGGTCTATCTTGACATTCGGGGCCCAGATGGGTGTTTCTGAGATGTTTAGATGCATGCAAATTCAATAAAATTCCAAGTTCTATTCTGCATTTCAACCCTGGAGCAGATCAAATCCGGAATCATGCGGTGTTTCCCTATCAAACGCGTTACTTTGACCTACAACATATTTACACGTCGTCGACTCTGCATCCCACATTCCACCTCAGCTTCTCCTTAGCTATGCCAATAGATGAATCTGGGTGTGAGCTATTGAATGAATGTAGTTTCGAATGCATACATACCGCGTGGCAAGAGTTTCATGGGGTTGACCGTTGTCGCGTCGACCGCGATGTTGACGATGATAAGATGTATCCCGAGGGATAACATCCCACTACCTCACTTAATCACCTGCTCATCAAGGCCGATAGATAGATCTAGGGGTCAGCTAAGTAATAGCCAAGGCTGAGGATGCATGCATACCTCCATTGTCGAGTTTGGAAGAATGGCGCCAGAGTTCTGTATCTATTGTATACATCTCGTTTTCCTGTTTGCCGTACGGTTTTCCCTAAAAACTTGCAGATGTGAGTCGGGATGAAGCCTGTGATGACGAGCACGTGTCGGAGCCAGTAGAGATTGATCGGAGACGCTTGTGATCGGCCGAAGTCGTTTCGCCGACCCGGCAATGAAATGGCGGAGTTGTAGATGTTTCACAGAGATTAATCTAGTCAATAACACCTCATATAGACCAATGAGGGCGAGGGCAATTCATTCGATGAGTCTTACCTAGCTGAGTGATTGCTCCGCGGTCTCTCGGCAGACCTACAATATCCGCCTGATGGATTAAGTTGAACAAACGGTCATTCGAATCGATCGGTAACTGTTACGCGTTTTGCGTTGAATCCAACCCCCACTCCCAGACCTCCAACATTCCACCCTTAATAGTTCCCAATTCGGGTCATATGTCAAGATACAAAAGTCAATAGAGGATTAAGATCATCATAACAACCTGACCCTTAGCTTTGAGCCTTAGGAGTTCAACCTTAGACACTTTTGAACTTACAACTTGACTACTTTTCTTCATCGCCTTAATCCATTCTGGACTTAAACAACTCGACTCAACTCGACATCTCTTCTTCTTCTTTCAACTACTCTCTACTTTACTCTACGCTACTCTACACCTTTTATCACTCTACTCTACTCTACTCTACGTTACTCTACCACACGACCCATATTCGAATTCTACGCGTCTTTCTAGGCTTCAGTACTTTCAGTATCAGAATCAGTATTGGGTGAGTGAAACATCTGTCTCTTTATCCCACCCCATAGACACAATACGAGACGCGCTGATTGGTTAGAATATATAAACAAATTGACATACCTACTTCTTTACTTGTCGTCGTTCTTGTTATTAGTACGAGTACGAGTAGTGCAGTTATAGTCAGTGAGTACCAACCCTTCCACAGCTTCTCTTGACACCACAGAACCACGTACTTTACACCTTTCCTCCCTCTTTGTAGCACACTTTCCACTGGTTCCTCTTCCTCATACCTCCCTTCAGTCGCGACAACATAACACATACCTTCTACTATCCGTCCACACCTAATCAGTCGCGACAGAAGCTGACTTACAGATCATGCCTTCCAACCAGCAAATCCAGGACCAAGTCCCAACCCAAGGTCAAGACCAAGTTCAACAGCAAGATCAGGGTCAACAACAACACCAACAAGGAGACCAACAAGAACAACAGGCCACCGTCGAGGGTGTCGCCAACGCGGAGATTGCTGGAAATGTTACTGCTCCGCCTGCCGACCAAGCCCAGGCTGAGGACAACACCCCCGTCGACCAGAACGGTAACACCGCTGCTCCCCCTGTCGACGGCGACCAAGCCCAGGCCGGCAACGATGAGTCCACCAACGGAAATGGGAACTCCGGCACTTCGTCCGCCAACCAAACCAACGCCACCGCCGACGCCGACGCCAGCGGATCCGATGACCAATGGGGCAGTGACGATGGGATCTACATGAAGACAAAGAGAGTTCGAGCTCCCAAGATTCAAGTCCATTCCCCCAGGGCTACTGAAGCTGCGATGCTGGCCGATCATGAAGAGATGGTAGCCGCCAACCCACCCGCTACAGGTCCGGCTGAGACCACTGCTCCTCAAGGTCCGGTTCAGAACGACAATACTCCGGCAGCGCCTGTCGAGACCAACGTCCCTCAAGTTCCAGCTGGTACCCAAGCTCCAGCTGGTACCCAGGATCCAGCTGGTACCCCGGGCCAGAGGGGTCAAGGTCGACGAGCCGAATCCGAGAGTCCTCAGGCCCACACTCCTCCTGGAACTGGATCGGAAGACGAGGGAAGGTTGATCAACGGCACCCCCATGTATGGGCCGGGCAATGTCAGCGAGGACGGTTCCAATGTCCGATTCAAGGACGACGTCGTTCCTTCCAACCAGACCCAAGGGCGAGAAGGGTTGCACCGAGTCGGCAGGATGATGAATATCGCCCTTTACCGAGAGGTTTTGGAGGATAAGGAAGTCTCTTCGGAATACCAAGCTTGGTTCGCCAACGAAGTCAGGAACAACGTTAATCCTTCCGACATCGAGTTCGTTCGAGTTAGAAAGGAGAGGCAGCAAGCTCGAGCTCGAGCCCGAGCTCAAGCTCAAGCCCAGGCTGCCGCCCAAGCCAAGGACCAGGCCGAGAACCAAGGTCAAGGTCAAGGTTCGCAGTAATCCGACACGCCCTCGACCCCGACGAAGTTTGCCTGTTTGTTGGGACCATAGTCTGGGTTTCACGTACGAGGAATGAAGTTACGAATAGGATTTGATCCGATCATGTTTCGATGTTTTGATGTGTTGATGAATGAGAGATAGCCCACGAACGACGACCTGACGAGTAAAGGAATGACGGAATGACGGTATACATTCGTTCTTTTTAATCCCAACCATCACCATCATTGACCTACACCTCTATTGATTTCCCCATCACGGTTTATCCTTACCTCGACCAACCCCTAGTCTTTCGTTTCATCCTCGGACCTATTTGGTGAAGACTCGAACGATCTTTGCGGCGATATGTAGGAAGAAGATCGAAGCGATGAATGATAGTGATAGGACTACTACTACGAATGGATCGCTATGGAGTTAGCGTGGTCTGGTGAGTTTGTCGGTTTCCGTCACTCCTCCTTCATGCCTCCCACCGGATCTACGCAGCCACTACCTCCATCGACATCATCCCCGACATCCACACAATACCCCACGCATTCCTCATCATCTCTAAGGTGATATCTCTTATCACACAATACCCAACACCCATCAACCATCTTCCAATCACGGTTCACTCGTCTCAACCCGATATCCAAGACAAATCTGAAACACCTTCTCACTTCCTAATCCATCTGTCCCGTCGATCCTTGCCTCTTCTTGACTCTTCC
>JALPCC010000113.1:0-31086 GCA_026538405.1 Cryptococcus sp. GC_Crypt_2
CCCACCCTCCTATATGATCAGCATGACCGAGATGAGAGTTGCAGGTAGCTTACAGGGGCAAACTCTAGCTTGACCGGGATTCCTCGAATCTCCTGACCGGTCAATCGACCGATGGCGTCCTCGGCCTCAGGCATAGTGGGGAACTCGATGATACTGACATAAGCATTATTCACACGACAATGAAAGATAGGCTTACCCGATGGAGGGGTCATTTCGGTCAACATCAGCATACATGATGTTGTTGCTGGCGATCCGGCCAAAGTCTTTGAGATCCTGATTCGAGTCAGGATTGGACGTGAATGTATAGCTCAGACGACCGCAGTAGTGAAGACCCATTGGCCGAGTCTAGGAGGAAATTGGTGGAGAGAGACGTTGTTGACCAGCCACACAACGCGCCCAGGAGATATTGTGGTTTCAGCCAGTCAACGATTCCCCGGCAGATCAACGATCCAGCCAGCATGGTCCACATTCAACGAGCCAGCTTTGAGCCTCGAGAAGCGCCAGACCACCAGTGACAATACAAGGATGATTGCCATTAGACCACCGCGGAGAGGAAGAAGGGTATGACCAGACCACGGAGATAGAGAAGGGGAGGACCAATCGCCAGGAAGAGAAACGTGGGAAAAAAGCCCACCTGCCAGCTGGTTCGGTCGGGGATACCGACGACGTGAAGTCTGACTCCTCGTCGAGGGGGACCACCTGGTCCACGGCCATCTCGAGGGGGTCGGCTAATTGTCAGCGTCCTAGGTGTTGATGATGTGGAATAACATACTCGGAATCCTCCCTTGGTCGTCGGTTCTCTCGGGAAGGCTGAACAATGATCCTACCTGTCAGCTATCTTCCAATACATGCCGTGGTGCCGTACCTCTCTCCGAGGAAATCTCGTCCATCGTACTCTCGGATAGCATCTTCAGCATCCTAGGTGTCAGATTCTTGATGCAATAACAATGATCACCTAGCTTACAAGAGCGTTCTCAAACTCGATAAATCCAAAGTTACCCCTGAGAGCGACATCCTTGACCTTGAAGCTTTTGAAGTGCTGCTTGTTAGCTTTCGATGTATAATTATTCGGGCTGTAGAAGCTCACATCGGTCACGTCAGACTCCCTGACATCTAATGGATCAGCTGAAGAACATTGAGAGATCAGCTGTACTGACCAGGAGGTAGTCGACCTAAGTATACTCTAGTGGATGACATTGTGTATGATGTAGAATGTATAGTAGAGACAGTGACAACCAGAGAGAGGTGGAGTGAGATGATGGAATATTCTTTGCAATTTCTTTCAATTTATCCAATATAATGAACTATTGATGCATTCCAAAGGGGGTTTGATGACGCACTGTCTGTTCTCGACATCAACAGCATGAGCATATACCGCTGACATCGACAACAATGACAACAATACAGCCAAGAGAGGCTCGAACCGATGGCCAGAGACCATCAAGAGATATGGTCGAATTTCTCACTGCCGAACCACCTTTCAACGACGAGTCGGAGACAGGCACACGACAATCACAAGAACACAGACCATTCTATGGCAAGACGGAAAGAAGAAGTGGGGGTTGTGTACAGGGATGGAATAGCTTCTGGGGACCTGCTAGGTCTGATCCATGGATTGCGAGGAAATTTGCAGTTGGGTACGTATATCGGTTTCGGGTAGGGGAGTAGCTGACGCTGCAGCATCATCATCGCTTTAGTCATCTGGTCCTTCTACGTTGTCGTAGGGCGAGTATGCGCTCCCGCTATTCAAGGCAGATCTAGCCAGGGATATAGTGTCGGCACAGGAGGTAGGTTAGCTGACGGATCCGCAAGCTTCAGCTGATATCCAGTTGGAACGATGATCGCGTTCACCATCCTTTGGCTCATGTTTACCTGGAGTTATGTCATGGTAATTCATTATGGCTCTCACTCTCTCCGACGCTTATGATCAGATCACTAACGTAGGACCAGGCTTTGCGAAGGATGTAAGTCGGTCACTCAGCTATGAGAGATAGAGTTGACATATAGCACATTGCCAAATCGCCTCCTCCGCCCCCCGATCCACCGTCAACAACTTACCTACCATACCATCCCCCAACATCACAGCAATTTGATCACGGCACAAGCGATCCGGCGGGACCTGACCCATCCGAATTCGCACCGATAGCAAATGCTCCTAGCAACGTCATGCGCCCAATAACCTCGAACCAACAATCATCATCCGCCACTCTTGGTGGCAATGCCTCGCCTGCGGTTGGTGGGAAAGTGGAGAGAACCAAGACTGGAAAGACATTACTAGAGGTAGAGAGGCCGGTTCCCAAGGTGGATAAGAGCCCGCGCTGGTGTCGGTATTGTGAGATCTACAAGCCGGATAGAACGCATCATTGTCGTCACTGCGGGACGTGCGTGATGCAATTCGATCGTGAGTCTACACTATGAGTTGAGCTGATGGCAGATCACTGCGTTTGGCTTGGTCAATGTGTTGGTTGGGCAAATCACAAGGTATGCCACCGGATCGTTTACTAGGCGGAGCTGACGGATCAATTCTTCATCATATTCAATGTCTGGGCAGCTCTATTCTGCCTATACATCCTGATTTTCATGGCCGTATCTCTTCATAAGTCAGATTCGATAGATGGGCAGTTGATAGCTTTAGCCGCTGTGTAAGAGGTACCTTGTTGGCATAACTGATGTAACAGTGCAGGCTTCTTCTGCATCTTTACCTTCACCATGGGACCCACCCATGTTTCGCTCATCCTGTCCGGCAAGACCACAGTCGAATCATTCAACGGAAGAGATCAGATCGAGATGGAAAATTCCGTCCTACATAGGGAGTTTGGATACGTGTTCAACGACCACAATAAACGTAAAGTCAGGAAGAGGTGGAGGGAAGAATTTGGCAAGATCGAAGTGGATGAGCGATGGGCTGTGGGAACCTACATGAGTCGGTGGAAGCGTGAGATGGGTAGGAGCTGGTTGGGGTGGATATGTGAGTAACCATAAAAGGCAAAGGACTGATTGTAGTGCCGATCGGAAGACCTGAAGGAGATGGGCTGAACTTCCCGTCCAATCGGGCATTCGGACCTCATGGCGAATGGCTCAAGAAGAAGGATTGGCCTTCGAGTGGATCTGCTGTCTGATGGTCCCATGTCGCACGTTGTACGAGTATCCCTTTTACATGCACCTAATCACACCTTGATCGACTTAACACCATCAAAGGAGGTGACGCGAGCAGCCGAAATGGGTGGGTACCTTTCACCAAGTATACTGACTTTCAAGCCTGATGCGATCTATGCATAGACAAAGGAGAAGCAAATGATGATCTGCTTCCCATTGTATATGTGTCGGAGGCTGGATTGATCGCTCCACATTCATTGTGATCTACTGTTCATATCCGCCTCCACTTGACACTACGCGACTGATTTCCCCACCCTCCTCCACTTTTCGAAATCACCTTCAGCTTTCGACTTTCACCTTTCTCTTCCTTCACTGTCATCAACACTCTGACTCCGCCATTCCCTACTCAACTACAGACTGTACACCCTCCCACTGCGATACATCATCACGATGCGAACCCAATACCTACTTGTATCACTGGTCGGGCCTCTGGGCACATTCGCAGGGAAGGCAGGATCATCGGAACGTACACCGTTCCTCCCACAGATCACCGAGGACAAGGTAGAAGATACCATACGGAGTTTTGACCTAGGAGAAAGAGAGAGACAAGCGGTGTTTGGCGATACCAGTAAGCTAAAGCCTCTTCGTGTTGGAAAAGCTGAGCAAACAGCTATCATCAAAAGGCTAAAGGTTACGGACTGCCACTCGTCTATAGCCAAGCAGCTCGAGGGAAGATGTAAAAGCGGGAAGGATCAAATGGAACCAAATGAGACATACAGAAGTGATCGTACGTTCACCCACCAGCGGGTAGGACCGAAGAAGGAAGAGAAATAAACTGATCAAACCAGTCGCAATATCCCTTACTTTGTGTTCCCTCGCTTCAGCTATGCAAACCGTTCCTTCGGACTGTCAAGCTTGGTATAGCTCCAACACAGGTCGTGAGATACCTGGATGGAGGGTATGGTGGAATGTCCCAGACATGAAATCTGCTTCAGCTCGTTCAGCCTGTTTAGGGTGAGTCACCGGATCTTGGAGTTGACTGAACTTTTAGGGCATTGCACCGAAGTCCGCAAGACTGGACTAGCTATAATCAATACCTCAGTGATGCTAGTGAGCAGTCGATCATGGATTACCGCTTCGAATGCTGACGTCCAGCACTACTATGCTCAGCCCTACGAGCGGATTGGCAGATGAGTGAGTGAATTTGCTGTTCGACGGATCTGCACTGACGGAAGATCGAGCCAGGGAGCTATACGCCAATGCCACCATGGAGAAGATCTCACTGATATCCTTATTGCGCACGAATGAAGACGGGAGGAAAGAGGATCAAATTCGCTTGACCCGAGATATGTTTGATGGAGTTCAGGTAAGCCGAGCATCATCGTGAACTGACATACAGGAGACAAGGAGAAATGCGGAAGCAGTCAGCGACGTACTCGTGATGATGCAACAGGAGATATTCCGCCAGGAGTCTAATCGGGAGTCAGTGGAGAAGCAGGTTAAGGAGGCTATGGAAGCTTGGACTACGGCTGGAGAAGGCGTGTGGGATCAAGTGAGAATGGAGGGAGCGGATGCTGCCCTATCGCTGGTCGAGGGATTGCGAGTATCGTATGTGGACATGACCTTGGGTCTCTCGCAGCAGGTCAGTCTCTTGGTGGGATCTTGTTCAAAGACTGATGTATGAGCTTCGAACTTCCCTCTCTACATTGGCTAGCGAAGTGAGTCGCCATTCCCTCCGTCGATCAAAGCTCATGTCTTGTAGCATGGACACATGTTGGATCTTCATCAACAACGTCTAGGCAGTGATACCGATCTGATGGTGGCGAGGCTTGCTGATACCTTTGCTCTTCTGGCAGGTGATACGAAAGATCACCTAGTGAGCTATCACAGCCTTGGCGTTACTCCTCTAAATTGACGAACAGGACGCATTCCACAGTAAGCTAGCGGAGACGTCGTCAGAAGCCGCGGTCCTACAAGGCGTAAGTGTGGCCTACAAGGCTTATAGATGATTAGCTTACTCCTAGAATGTGCTGTCGGCTGCCAAGCTTATACACAACCTGCACCCCACCCTTCTCTCGTCAGCGCAGAGTGCTCTCGCCATTCGAGTGAGTGTTCCGACTAAGTATAAGGCGACTCAGCTGATGATCAGGATCATCACAACCAGACCTTGGCGTCACTCCTTGAAAGTCGAAATGCCGCTATGGACCTATCCGACGAGCTTGAACGATCTCTGGTAGTGCTCGGCCAGACGATCGCATTGGCTCAGCAATCGAGCGGTAGATCGACTTGGTCGTTGTTATCCCCTTCGCTTGTCTCTGGTGAGTACTGGTTATCCTGACGACTGGCTGATCAGTAGTATCAGCTTTCACAATCCCTGAATCGGCCTTTCATGGACATGGTCTGCTTGGCGTCATGGCGAACACGGTTCTCGGCCTTTTGCAGGCTTTCCTTGGTGTACTAGGCTGTACTGTCCAGCTACTCGCTGTTTCCTTCGGTATCCTGGTGAGCTGCTTCAGTCTACTCTTTACGATGATAGCTGATCAACAGTTGTCCATTTCGACTACAATCTACGCTGCCGTCCATTCTCGCGCTCGACGCCCCATCCGTCGATTCCTTCGACGTATAGACAGCCAGCTCAACCTCATTGCTGATGACCTGGGCGAGCACGATCTCAAGTGAGTCCAAGACGAGGATCTCAAGATCATGCCTAACGACAGAGCGCCGATCGGATCCCCAGAATCCAGTCAACGGACATCGAAACCGATACCTGTCAAGCAAGAAATTGACCGAGATATAGAGACGGAATTACCGAACTTAGAGTCCTTCCTATTCAAGCCGAGAGCGGGAGTCAGGTCGGTTCAGGATCATAGACTTTCAGGGCGCCGGATTGTGCCAAGCCAGAGAGTACGAGGTGGTTCTGCTCCTCCTGATCTGTTTTTGCGCACTTGGCCGACAGGAGACGAGCAGGACCATTTATGTGCGTAACGTTTCTACAGGATGTAGGAGTAGTTGGGGTTGTAGATCCAGAAAAGGACCGCATGTAACGCAGCCCTTATAATAGAATCAATCGGCCGAAGTCTGCTTGAGTGACCGAATGAAGCTGTCGGATAAACGATATATCAATGGAATATCGACCTTCCGGGCGGGTTGTCCCCTTGGCGCTCGAGTTGTGTCGTTAGTGGGTGGCGCCGAACAATACGATCAGGTACAAAGTTAAAGAGCTGAAACGAGTGGCGGCGCTCCAATGCGAGAAACAGATGAACAAGGTGTGATTCCAAGCCAATCACGGCATAAGGGGGAGTAGGATATCTGATTAAAGCCACCGAGCTTACCGGCAAGGCGGAATGGCGTCAGCGGCCCACAAGTATCTTGCCCTTACCCTTGATTTCAGCCTGTTCTGTGGAAACCTAGATCAACGCTAGTCTATTCGGGCCCTCGTCTCCCTCCCGCCGGCTTTGAGAATGTACGGAGTATCACGGTCTTGGTGAGTAGTGGTGCATCGCACAGAGGGAACGATTGGGATCATGCATGGTGCCTTAACGTCATGACGGGTGATTCGTGATGTTGTATTGTGCAACAAAGGACACCCCTTTATGCCCTGGGTATGAGGATGGGTTCTGACCATGCATATCAATTGTTCATATCACAGTCTGTAACAGCCGGTCAATCATCAAGCTAGCACCCATGGAAGGGTCCCGGTCCACGAGACATGAGGAAAAAGATGGTACCCGAACTCAGTCTCGGGACGATGACACTATTCAAGACACGGCCAAACGGCATCCTTCCTTTCCCCCTATTGGTTTGAGATCACAACCGCCTCCACACAACTCTTCGCATTCTCGTCCCTTTTCTCTACATTCACCACGGACTTTACCACCACCAACTCCATCATTGGCACATCTAATGGAGCCGTCGAGGAGTGCGCCCCACTCGCATCCGCAGCAGCCACCGCCAGATTGGGCTCCTTCAGCTCAATGGCCTTCGACTGCTAGAGCAGGATGGTCGTCAAATTTACCTCCTCGACAACGTTCACCCGGACCATCCTTTGGGTCTAGGCTACCACCAATGATGGATCATTCTCACAACCCTTACCGCCCTCATACATCCTACTATCCTGATCACTATCCACCGGCCCCACCAGCTCCCAGTCGACCGCATACAACGACGAAGCAATCAAGCGGAAACGAAGAAAGTTCGGGAAAAAAGAAGAAAAGGCGCATAGCGTTGGCCTGTGCGGAATGTGCGAAGCGTAAACAGCGATGTAATCGAGAAACTCCTTGCCAACATTGTCTGTCGAGGAGAGTACCAGAATTATGCGTACCATACACGAGATCAGGTACTCCACCACCAAGAGGAGTCAAGCTCGAACCAACGGTCGATAGAAAAGCGTCACCCAAATCGGTACCCGAGAGACCGAGCTTGCCTACCCTTAGTGTGAGGATGTCAAGAGTCGAGAACCTACTCAATGTGATGGTCAATAGGGTGCCAGGGGTAGAAGGAAGCGCATTGGATGCTTGGAGAATCAGTGGGTCCTTTAAAATGATATTTTCAGACATGGGCAAATTTGCTCATCTTTCAGACCACCCACCGGCTCTGTCGCCCGAGCCAGAGGATGAGGGAGAAGAGGACGAGTTGGAAGAATCGGTGACTGCCGGTCGAACTTCTGTCCCTGGACAGGAGGATAGGGAAATGACTCCAGAAGGGGAGGATGTTGGGCGACTGGACGTGGATACGGGTTACAGGAATCCCCTTCCCCAATCGGTGAGCGCTGCTCGCGCGCGTTGAGGATAAGGCTGACACGTAGATGATCACCTCGACTCAGACCGTCCCACGAGGTCTGGACTATCATGGACCTCCAGCAGAACAACTTCAGCGTATTTTCCTAGACTGTGGAGTGCAGCCTCAGAAGGTATGCTACACTCCTGAAAATATCGCTGAATTCAGGTTCGAGACCTTATGAACGATCTTCCAAACTATACGCTCGCTACCAAGCTAGTCGACTGGTTCTTTACCAAAGTCAACTTTGTTCGATACCCAATCGATGAGAAGCTATTCAGACAGTCTTTTGAAGCAGTCTATGCGCACGGTGACATCGACCATACCACTGTTCTGGCTCTCCCTTTGGTGTTCATGGCATTAGCGATTTCGATGAGGGTAGCGCCGGAAGAGTGGGCAGGACCTGAAGAAGGAAAGAAAACTTCGAGTCTGAAGCTATATTGGGATTGTAGGTCTTGCCTAGGTGTTTAAGCTGACAATCAGCCAAGACGGCAATCATCATCGCTTCTGCCGTCAAGACTGAGCATCTTCAGCTTGTTGAAACGCATATCTTGGTACGTGATTTATTGATGACGAGCTGATGACAGACCGGACTCTACTTGATCTTGATGCACGACAGGCGGCTTGCGGAAGGATGGGCGCAGTTCAGGGCTGGTCTAACCACGGGTCATGCGATCGGTTTGCACCGGGATGGCACCCATCTCGGACTGGACCCGGTAGTAACAGAGTACAGGAGACGCCTGTGGTCCTATCTCATACATGCGGATGGAACGTGAGCTGCCGACTCACAGCTTATGGTAGAGATGCTGATGATGGCAGTTATTCATGTCTACTTGGCCGACCAACCTCGGTCGACATGTCATGCGTGGATACTCTGTAAGGGCAGCTGAATCAACTGAATCAACGCGGGACCGTAATAACATCCAGGCCACCATCAAATATCGACATCGATAGTCTCAGACTAAATCCCAAGTCTCAGCCGAAACCTGCAGATGAGCCCACATACGGCACATACCTTCTTCTTCGACAGAAGCTGGGAGTCATAGTAGCTAGGGTGAGCATATCTGCGGTGTATGAGCTCATGTCAGGTCGCGCACGATTTCCAGCGACTTCAAGGTACACCCGCTTATCGAGATGTGGAAGATCTAGATGCCGACTTTCAAGCTCTTATCGATAATTTGCCACCGAGTTTTCGAATGTTGACTCCGGACAAGAGGTGGGACGACAGTAAGTCGGTGACGGTGTGAGGGTGGCCAAGCTGACCAAGTAGAATTGTGGTATCTACCGACTCACCGATATTATATCCAGACCGAGATTCTCCATTTCAGAATCATCTTACACGTAAGCTTCCCAGTACTGACACGCTAATGTATAGCGACCCTGGCTTCTCCGAAAGTTACATAGCGAGAGATATAGTCTATCGAGGAGGGTGACGGTCGAAGCTGCAGTCATGGATTTCAAAATTGTTTGTTCTGCCCACTCTTAATGACTTTGCCTCTTTGGCTGACCGTTCAGCGTAAGGCATTCAAGCGAGATGTCCCCGATTTCTTCGAGACCCTCCTGGGAGGCTCGTTCCGATCGTTTGTAAGTTTGAACAGCCCAGGCTAAGGCGATTCTGACTGGCAGAACGCGGCGATGATTGCTGGAATCTCACTTATCCTCAACCCCCGCACTCCGCATGCCGCGGAGATGAAGGAAATTCTACGACTCTCTATGGAGCAGCATCCCTTCAATCCAAAGGCGGATGACTTTACTCAGCAGGAAGCCACCATTGTAAGTTGACGATAGTGATCAAGCTTAAAGTTCAGATCTCTACGCTCCATCGCCGGGGACTAGAAGTCGAGGCAAGACGACAAAACACCAAGCAACATCGAATCAATACCTCCGCCGAGCGAAGCCAACCTATCTCGTCGCCACCCAAGGGCCGAAATAGCTTGACGAACGACGAATTCGCCAGATCGAGTATTGATTCCCAGGCGCAGGCCAATGTGTCTGCCTGGCAGTCAGGCGTGCAGTCGTACCTCCAAAGCCCAGAGGACGACCGCTCACAAGTACTGTATGTCATTTCGATTGGCCCATGATCACAGACACTGATAGGGAAGGCTCAACCAGTGGATGATGGTCCACCCTCAAGTTGGTCCCGGCGCCGATGTCACCATGACTCCTTTCGGTGTCTTTCCTCCTCAACTACAACCTTACGCCCAGCCGTTCGATCAAAACACCGATCCATACGCTCCTCTTGCTCTGAGCCAGCAGCAGCAGCAATCATACGTTCCGCCCAACAAGGTCTCTCAGTGGGCTGTCGACAATCCCGGCAACGATCGCAATTTACCCTCAAACGGCCTCGGTCTAGGGTCTTTAGTCGATGCTGGACTTGGTGCTCAAATCGGCGGACAGACTCAACTCTACTGGGATAATCTGATTGATGGTGAGCGTTGATGAGCGTTGATGAGACCAGAGGGTGTGAAGCTGATCGTACAGGAATCGTCACCGACCCATTTGACCGTGCTGAGAGTTACTGAGATTGTTAAGATGCGCCATCAGTGCACATCGAATACAGCCCGGACAAGTGGCTAGTGAGACTTGAGATACATTGTACATAAGTTGTCATACACCTGTTTATACAAGTAGATGCATTTGATACCCAACTATAGTTCATCTGCCACATTTTGAAATCGCCACAAATTGATAGGCCAGAACACCGATTTGGCAGGTCCCAGGAACACGGCTAAGACTCGGTCTGATCCGATCGTGGAAGCATGGGGGATATCGGTTGAAAGAGGGATACTGTCCTTGTAGGTGATTTGGCGACTACTGAGGGCCAGATCGATCAAGGTGATAGTGCAAATACATCTTATGATCTCTGCGTATCACTGTCTACATTCCTCTCTGTATGGTATCAACAACGCCAAGTTGTGTGAATTTGCCGAAGAGTTTACCATGTGGATATCAATTGGAATTTCAGGGCAATCGATAATCTAGCGGAATCTAATTTAACTGAATTAGGGAATTTGATTAGATGGTTGACTATCGTACAGTAGTATAACGGTGAGTGAATAGATAGGACCCTGATTACAGGATTACTATACTTTACTGTTACTACTATCCCCCTTTTCTTCATCTACACATATCATCAATCTATATCATCTAAACTGATCACTTGACATCAACCCCCTCGCTCACTCTTCATACGATCGATCAACAACGGACAGGAAGAACCCTCAGCGATATCAGGTTGAAATCACCGAGCAAGATCTAATACGCCGCCACTTTCTCCCTTTTCTTTCAACCGGCCGATAACGCTTTATCAGCACGCTACCCACCTTAAAGGAAGTAAGTCTCCCTTTCATGGCATTATGTTCTGTATCCCACACACTCCATTGATCTCTCGATCACTCTGCGTCATACCTTGTTCCTCTCATTCCCACTGGAGGATCGCGCCGGGGACACGCTATCGTTATCAGCAGTGTCCTCATCGCGACCCATCCTCACATCTTCTCCTTACCATTCCTCCCTTCAGATCGGCTCAAGCTCGCTGGCGATTAGTACTCGCGTGACGACTGCTTACTCAACAAGGACTTATACCCAAGACCAGATGGGATCAACCAACCAACTCTCGCCCCCCGCTCAGTCTCATCGCAATTCCCACTCACCAGTCATCGCTCGAACTTCACCCGCATCCCCTCTTCGGCGTGTCTCCGCATCAAGAGGATCAGATCATCGAGAATCAGATATCAAGACACCGGCTAGCCAGTGGCCAGGACGGTACGGACATTCCATGGGATTCGGAAGTTCAAACGAGAGGGGTGGGATCGAGGAAGAGGCCTTGGACGACTCTTCGCCCGTAGAAACACCCGAGTCTCAGACCACGGCCGACAAGCGTCGCAAACCAGCACTCAAGCTTGAAGAAGCAGGATCGAGCAAAAAGCCGCGATGTACGTTTTCATCCGTGTTTACCTAGACAGAGCTGACTGCGCAGTGGACGATTTGCCTACACCGGGAACTTGCCCAGGAGACGGTCGATGCAATGGTGCAGGAGGAAAAGCTGGATGCGAGGGCTGTCCGACTTTGAACAATAACCTCGCCAATGTCACACATCAACTTGCACCAGCCGAAGGCGTCGAAAAGCCAACTCGAGGCACCCATCTAGCTCAGTGGGGTGCGGCAATGGGTCACTCTGGACTTGGTATGCAGGACAGGACCATGTCACAACATAGTGACGGACGTAACCCTCCCACACCTCAAGGAGCCTCCGACGAAGAATCGAGAGGAAGATCACCCGTATCAGAAGAGGGTGCGACTGGAAGCGGACTGGCCGCTACCCCCGTTGGCATGAGTTGTCGGAATTGCGGAACTAGCACTACACCATTGTGGAGACGTGATGAAGAAGGCCGGCCACAATGCAACGCCTGCGGTGAGTCTCGAGCCTGAATTGGGTATCGTTAGCTGATGTTTAGGTCTGTACCATAAACTCCACGGAGTACCAAGACCAGTGGCTATGAAAAAGACAGTCATAAAAAGGAGAAAGCGAGTACCCGCTGTTGGAACGACAAGTCGAAATAGTCCCGGCGTTCCATCTCATTCTGAGCAGGACTCACCGGCTCGCAGCAGTGTTCCCGTTCCGCAAACCGCCACAGCTTCAGGAGGTCCATACCCCACTCCCACCGAATCCGAAAAATCACATCCATCGCCTTACGGCGCTCCCCCTTCCTTACACGAGACTCGATCGCCCTCCATCTTCGACCCCATTGGTATGCGAAGACAGCAGCAAGCTGTCCCATTGAATTTGAGTGCCAATACCGGAGGAGAACGCAAAAAGCCGTGGTGGTTCGATGATCGTACTCCACATCAAGGCAAAGAAGCAGACTCGAAAGACTCAAAGGATCCAGGCGTACGTCTAGTCTATTCTCGTGCTTTACACATCCTCATATCCTCTGAGTCGATCACTTCCTTTGTGTCTGCCTTTTCGATCTCCCTTGTTCTTCAGAACACCTAGACCATCCCTTTCTCGCGCCACTGCGCCAGTTTCGCTCACTCGCCTTCCATTTCTACATCAACCGTTTTGTCTGCGTAGACTGACAATCAGCTTGCGCATCAGCTTGCAGCGGAGACATTGCTCATGATGGCACCAAGCAAATCGCCCGAAACAAGAACCGAAACTGTCGCCCCCACTCCGCGAGCCGAAGAGGACGCTCGAGGAATCAAGCGAAAGGCCGAAGAAGAACAACGACCGCCCATCAACTCGAATCACAAATCGGACAACGATCGATCACAGCAAGGCCATCCACCCGCGCCCGCCGCTGGTCAGCTCCCCCAGGCCAGTCGATCTGCACAACCCCTCCATGCGCCTGCCCAACCGGGCCAGAGCAGCCAAACTCCAAGTACCTCGCAGCCTCCGGCCCGATACTCTATTTATGGTGCTCCTGCCAACCGTGATTCGCCTCTTGCCGGTTCGCCATGGAGTGCGCTTTCACACCGTTACCAGTCCATGACTGCAGGTCGAAGAGATCCATCTCCAGCTAACCCCTCCCCCGCTCCTTCCGCTACGACCGCGACACCTCCGGTCAAACCAGCTGCCCCCACTGCTGCTCATATCGACCCACCACGTAGACCCTCTCCAGACCCCGCCAGTGCGCGTGATCGCTTCTATCCAACTGCCATGGCCGGTTATCCGCACTACTCCATGGGTCGACGCGAACTACAAGAACATCGAGAGCAGCTTCGAGAGGGCAAACGATGGCTTGACGGGATGCTATCACGTACGGAAAAGCTTTTGAGCATGGTCGAAAATAAGATGGCACTTGCCAATGACAGCGGCAACATAAGCTCGATGCTGGCTAGAAAAGATGAACTCGACTACGAGGAGAGAGAGCGGACACGTCAACGCGAGATGAGAAGGATTGAGGAAGAAAGAGAAAAGGATAGACAAGACCGGGAAAAGAGGGATCGGGAGAGGGTCGCTGGAATGACCAGTTTTGGTGGCCTATTTGGACGGGACCGTCCATTCATGGGCATGGGCCAAGTACCACAATCCCAATCCGCCCCCAAGTCAGCCGCTACCATTGAACGAGAAAAATCAGAGGCAGAACGAAATCGAGATATCCTTCTCGCTAGCCGGAAAGTATCTGCTATCTCGCCAGGGGAACGTGAGCGGGAAAAGGAAAAGGAGCGGACAAAAGAGGGCGAGGAAAAGAAAAGTGGCTGGAACGGCGAGCCTGTACTTGGAGGCACAGCTCTTCCTCGTCGAGACCAAGGACTAGGTCGAGGATTTGGTCGGGGACTATGGTCTTTTGACGTTCGTGGCTGAGGGGTACATACGGTATAGATGAAATAGTGTAGCATATATATAGCATTTAAGTCTTTGTCTATTTGCTTCCGTCAATCTTAGTATTAACAGCGTCACTGGTCAATCTGATGCACACTTGCATACATACATACTCTATACCCACATCTGAAAATGGCATCTCAGGCTACACAGAATGGCAACCAGGCATGGGGTGCACCCTTTCCAGCGCTACACTTATGGCCTCTGCAAGACACATTCTCTATGAAGATGATCCATTTACCGGACCATCAAAGGGTATGTCGCGTTGGATGACATGGGACTGACTTGCAGATCAAGATTGGTCGGCAGACCAACCAAAAGACTGTACCTGGGGAACGAAACGCCTACTTTGACTCGAAGGTCCTCTCAAGAACACATGCGGAGATCTGGGCAGAAAACGGAAAGGTATGTCATAAATGGCTTGAACCAGCCTTCTGACGCTGATGTTTAGATGTATATCAAAGATGTTCGCTCTTCGAATGGGACATTCGTCAATGGCGAGAGGCTCTCGGCAGAAGGCGCTGAGAGCTCGCCCGAGGAGCTGAAGAATGAGGATCTTGTCGTGAGTCAACCTTTCCAGCTCTATCGCAGACTGTTAGCTGACTTTCAGGAATTCGGTATCGACATCATTAGTGAGGACAACCGTACCATCATTCACCACAAAGTCGCTGCGAAGGTGTACTGCGTCTTTAACGCGGATGATGCAGCTCTGAGCTCGAGGTGAGTTTCAAACCACACAGTTGGCTGATATGAAGGGAGATGGCGGTCTACCAGAACCAAGATACGCGCGGTCCGAGACGCCCAGCAGCTCAGCCTATAGGGTCACAGCCTCAAGGACCTCATGTGATGAGTGCGGGAGGTAAAGCTGTCAGCTTTGACCATGTTCTGCAGAAGCTTCAGGTGAGTTTCGTCTACCGACCTAGCTGATTGTCAGGCCGAGCTGCAGCGAAGCAGAGACGAGAGTTCCGAGTTGAATGGACTAGCATCACAGATGAACGAGATCCAAGACACTCTTGCAGGGGGAATGGTGAGCTTGAAACTTTCTTATATAGTCGACGCTGATTTCAGGCGCCATCACAAAACGGCAGCGCAGCCGAATTCATCCCGCCTCAGTTCCGATCAACATCTGCCGAAGTGCAGGCTGCGATCAATGGGCCTCATGGGCAGCAGGCGGCGGCTTACGTGACATTGCAGAATCAGTTGACGGAAACTCAAACGTCACTCGCGACGCATCTCGACAAGATTCGTGATCTCGAAGGCCAGGTGCATGGTCACGAAGCGACACGGCATGAAGTTTCGCAGGTCAAGGAGCAAATGGAGGAGACCAAAAGGGAGATGGACCTGCTACTCGCCAGTACGCGTGGTCGACAACGCCGAGTATGGGATGATGACGACGACGATGATGCCAAGAGTGTCGCTACAGTTATGCCTGAAGAGGACGATGGACCAGATCTGGCAGCTCAGAATGCCGCCTTGACTGCTCGAGTTGAGATTATGTCGGCCGAGATCGCCGACGTCATTCAATTGTCCAAATCTCTGCAAGCTCAGCACGGCGAAGCGATGTCGGCAGTCCAGGCTTTGACGGATCGAATCGGTGCCCTCGAGACGGGTTTTACTAGTCGAGTCGCAGAGGAAGTTAGCAAGACGGATCAAAAGTGGGAAAGTTGGAAAGTCAAGTTTGAGGAAACACATCGCAAAGATCGGGAAAGCTGGGAAGCAGAACGTGAGAGACTACGCGGAGTAGTACGAGAATGGGAAGAGGCTAGTCGGCGAGCGCACGAAGAGGAAGAAGATAGAGAGCTGAACGAAGAAATGAGCGGGGAAGAGGGAGAGGTTCCTCTCGGCTGGAAGGATCTCGATGATGAGACGCCTACGTTCTCAACCTCTCGCAAAGGCCGTCGACGCCGACCAAGTCATCGAGCTGGGCTTGCCATTGATGCTTTGAAAGCGGTTGCCGACGCTACTGGGTCGTCGACACCAAAGCAGACTCTTCAGGAACTTGATACAAGCCGAAATGGGTTACGCACTCGAGCCTCAAGAGCCAGGAAAGCGGATATACCTCGAACTGGATCTGCCAGTACGGTCAGAGATGACAAGGATTCGTCAGATAGCGGGAAATCATCGGCTGGTGCCACGATCAATGAAGGTGACGAGCTGGAGAAGAGAACAAGATCAATAGCACAGGTGAGTAGCGTGTACCAAGACTACATATGACTGGCGCTGACGTTCTAGCCGACCATCATCATCACCGTCATTGCTGTCGCTGTAGTAGCAGGAGTGTATCTGAATCACAAAGATTAGGAGATATGAACAGATTGTTGTACAATTGAGTAGATGTCGTCATAGCCACAACGCGTTACTTGAATCCTTTACTATCCCACTTTGCATATCTGTAATACAATAACACCATGGTCAACTACCTCAGAGAGATAGTGTCGGGCAAGAAGGCAAGATTCATCGACCATGAGACTAATCTCGACCTTGTATACGTCACGGACCGAATCCTGATGTACGTAACTCCGATGATGCCCTCGTTGTCGCGTACTGATGGAGCAGAATGGGCTGGCCGGCCACAGGAATCGCAAGTGTATATAGGAACCGCAGGCAGGACGTACTCAAGTTTATCAACAACCGTCATGGTGACAAGTGGTGGATATGGAACTTGTAAGCAAGAACATGAGATGGGGTTTGATGTCGACCCCCAGATGTCCGTTATACGAAAACGCGTATTCAGCCGAAAGCATGAGTGGACGAGTCTCTCGCTATCCATTCCCCGATCATCATGCTCCTCCGCTATCACTTTTACCGCTCGCTGTTCGTGAGATGAATGCATGGCTGGACGCGGATTCGGAGCGAGTGGCTATTATCCACTGCAAGGCTGGCAAGGTAAGAAATACAGTCCGCGTGAACGCTAATGTACAGGGTCGATCTGGTACTCTACTTTGCTCATATATGTTGTCTCTATCCGAGCTTCCCCCTCCCCCTCAGCTCGACAGCTCGTACTCTCAGAAGGAATTAGCGGCGCGGGGGGCAAAGAAGGAAGAGCACAGATCCGGATGGGTCGTGGTGGGGGGAGGTGATACTGTTGCGCAAGTGCCGGCGAATGGAGACAATGAGGAAGCTAGTCTGCACAGCGAGCACGAGCGACTAGACCATGACAATAATGAGGAGGAGGACGTAGGATTCAGTCGACATTCTACCCCAACATCTCTTTCCACCTTGTCTAGATCGTCCACCTTGTCCGGTCAAATTCAGGTATCCTCCTCTCCCGAGTACGAACCCATCGCTATCGGCGACGAAGACGATCCTGGTGCCGCTGGTCAGCAGGATAGAAATGATGGCAAGGTGGATGCCGTTTTCAAACTCCACTCGAGTAGAAGGATGAAGCCGAGTAGTACTGGTCGAGGTGTCTCCATCGCCAGTCGTACGTCCACTACAGCAGATCAATGCTGACATGCAGAAAGGCGATGGATCCGCTATGTCCACCTCGTGTTCTCGAATCAGGCGCCAAGATCGTACTTGTCAACTCAGGAGAGCCGTGTTCGATTAGTGTCTATCACAATGTACCTTACTCCTCCCACTGGATGGAAAAAGCCAATCACCTCATTGATCGTGGGATCCGATGCTGGTCGCGGAAAGGCATGGGCTTCGGTCGCTCGATACGATGATGCCTATGTGAAGGAGCTGGAAAGCAAAGGACCGGGAGGAGTCACGTGGGGTGGTGTTGCTGGAGAGGGAACCTATGATTCGCACAAGATGTTCAAGAGCTGCGGCAAGATGGTAGCCAGCGACGTGTCCGACGAGAGCCGCCAAGAGGTATGTCATTACCATGTCTCATTACGTTGTTTGAGGTGGCTGATCTTGATCGACGTGGCGGACACCATTGTGAACGAAATTGTACAGACTGACGGACAGGAACGAGTCGTACATCACCTTGTGCCCAAAGCGGGCCATTCATTAGTTCTCGATCGAGCACGTGAAATGAAGATCAAATTCCACTTGGGCTCATTACCACTCGGATGGGCTTGGTTCATTCCGGCATTCCATCTTCCCGAACCTATACCTCCAACGAATAGAGTACACACGCTGCGATTTCCCCGATCCCAGATCGATTTCCCTCTCGGCCCAGGACAAGCGGTAGAAGAGATTGTAATAAAGCTTGAAGAAATATCTGCGACAGACACTGCGCCCCCCGCACCGCTAATGTCCGACCAAGAAGAAAAACACGAGGGTCTAGACGACAGGCGAGGCGAGGGCTCGCCGCTGGATAAGGTGGAATAGTAGCGCTAAGAGGACGACTTGACGTGGCCAGGCATGGTGGCTTTTGGTCGGAAAGGCCGGATACGGGCCGTTGACGAATGTGTGAACCGGAAATGCAAGCCATACCGTTACTGATCGACGTCTAGACCTGGCAAATCGGAATTTCCTTCGTGTTTCCCATCGGATGAAGCTTTGCTGACGTCGACTAAATTCCTCTTTTGGTCACCCAAAATTACGGATTATCCGTGCGAAAGCCGAATCAAAGTCTCCCGAAGGGGTGACTCGCACTTGGCACAAATGATCTCTTCCTGAATTTCGTCAGTGGCCCCTGAAGCACAAAGAGGTGAGCAGCTTTGATGACGGGCAATGAGACAGGCGCCACGTCACATCCGACGATCCCGTGTCTCGGAGCTTTTTTGTTCCTGACGGAATATCCGGTGCCAAGACCGGCTCGGTAACGAATAAATTGATGGTAACCTGAAATTGTGGCTGAGACTGATTTTATTGTCTAATCGATCATGCCCAGTCGCCGGCCGACTGATCAGGATGCGAAGTCAAGGCAGGAGTTCCTATAAAGCCAGGTAAAACTACAATGCCTTTTTTCTTCACCCGAATACTCTTTGCCCAAGCTCCACAGTACTCTCTACCTACTCCAACCAACCCGCCCAACCCTTTCTCCGCCCACCCAATCCTTCTTCTACCCGACCAATCCTCATAATGAAGACCTCTACCCTAATCCCCGTTGTCGCCTACCTTGGCTTGGCCGGCTACACCGCTGCTGCCCCCGTCAACGTCGAGTCCACCAACTCCCTCGACAAGCGAACCTTCTGCTTCTTTGGTTTGGGATGGTGCAACACTGCTACCACCTCCACTGTCGCCAAGCCTGCCGCTACCTCTGCCGCTGCTTCTTCGTCTGTCAAGGCTGCCGTCACTTCGTCCAGCGCCGTCAAGTCCTCTGCCGCTGCCTCTTCCAGCGCCAAGGTCGTTTCTTCCGCTGCTGCGTCATCCAGCGCCAAGGCTGTTGTTTCTACCTCCGCCGCCTCCACCAAGACCGTCACTGCCAACTGGGCCCAGTGCACAGACTTTGACTGGAACTCTTGGGGATCCGACTGGACCTGGGGTGGTGGTTTCGACAAAGACTACGTCAAGGCTTGGTACGTGGCTGAGTACGGTTTCGCCCCTCCTCAGGGCATGAACTGGAAGCAGGTCTCGTCCTTGGTCAGCAAGTTTGGCCAAAAGACCAAGCCCGCTAGCCCAAAGACTACCAGCAAGTACACTGGTAAAGGATGGTAAGTTGCGAAACTCAGAGAGTGAGAAAAGGCTGACGTCCAGTGGAAACCCATGGACCTCCGCTGTCAACACCAAGACTACTGTCGCCACCTCCAAGGCCGTCTCTACCTCTGCTGCCGCCAGCAAGCCCGCCGTGACCTCGGCCGCTGCTTCTTCCGCCGCTGTCTCCAAGGCTTCCTCCAGCGCTGCTGCCGCTTCTTCTGCCGCTGTCTCCAAGCCCGCTTCCAGCGCTGCCGCTAGCTCTGCCGCCGCCAGCTCTGCCAGCGCCTCGGCCGCCAACCCAGTCGCTTCCAGCTCGTCTTCTGCTGCCGTAGTACCCGCCGCTTCGTCCTCCGCCGCTTCTTCGGCTGCTGCTTCATCTGCCGCCTCTTCTGCTGCTGCTTCGTCCGAGGCCGCCCCGGCAGCTACCTCCGCTGCCGCTTCTTCCGCCGCTGCTGCCAGCCCATCCCCAGTCGCTGACGCTGCCTCTGCCTCATCCGCAGCTGCCAGCCCATCGGCCGGTACTGGATCTGGATCATCCGATGGATCCGCTGGCTCTGGTGCTTCTGATGGATCGGCGGGTACCCCAGGTACTGGTGCTGGTTCCAACTCTGCCACTGGAACCTCCACTTCTGATGCTCCCGTTGCTACCACCCCCGCTGCCGTTGTCATCAATGGCTTCACCTACGGTGGATGTGTTCAAGAGGTCAGCGGCCGATTGCTCGACAAAGTCCAGACCTCCAACTCTGCCATGACCATCGAGATGTGCACTGGTATCTGTGACTCGTACGGTTACGTGAGTTTTTGTCTTTAAATTCCTTGCCTTTCCCCCACATCTATCCTTCATTACGACTTGCTCCTTCTCCCCACCCCAGTATCGAAAGCTGATGCAATAGGCGGTTGCCGGTGTAGAGTACGGATCTGAGTGCTACTGCGGTACCCTCGAGGACATCGAGGACACCCAGGTTTCTGGAGAGTGCAAGATGGCTTGCCCTGGTGATGCCACACAGATCGTGAGTTTGCAATCCTTTGCAATCCCCATGCTGTGAACACCACTGACAAATCTAGTGTGGTGGACCCAACGCTCTCAACATCTACGTCGATGCCAGCAATGTCCCTGCTACCGTCGCCCTACCCGCCGGCTGGACCACCTACGGAACCGTCACTGAGGGTCAGAACGGTCGACTCCTCCCCGTTCAACTTTACAGTGCTTCCGACAACACTGTCGAGAAGTGTGCCAACAGCTGCTCCGCTGCAGGCTACTCCATCGCCGGTACTGAGTACAGCTCCGAGTGCTTCTGTGGAAACGCTTTCGTTGCCGTAAGTTTCCCGAGCCAAGTGTCTATCCTCGAAGCTGACATCATCTAGTCTGCCGATGGTGGTGACCTCGTCGACGACTCTGCCGCTTTCATGGCTTGTTCCGGTAATCTAGCTCAGTCTTGTGGTGGCCCCTCGATCCTCAGTATCACCTCTGCCTTTGGCCAGAACATCCCCTCTGCCTAGACTTTGTAGAGAGCCCGTAGCTTCCTCATTCCTCCTTCATTACACCCTATGAAGTAACGTACACTTCCACTATGGTTCTGGCTTCTGTGACCATGAGTTGAGTGAATCTGTGCATTGTTGTGCATTACAAGGAACCGCATGTGCCACAAATTGAGACACTTGATTCCAGTGGATTCGGTGAAAGTGGAGGTTGGTTTTATGTGAGGGTAACAAATAATATACCGTCAGCCACGCTGGCGTCACTGTTGTATTCCATTCCCGTCATATCTCGATCACCTTCCTTATCAATCATCATCCTTACTCTCCTATCCTACTACATACAACAGGAAAGGGTAGTAATAGATCTATAGTACACTCACATCCACTGCATACACACCAACGATCAGATCCACATCATGGCGGACGACCCCTCCAAGGTGAGTTGTGCTGACGAGAGAATGTGGTTGATCGAGCCATCACTGAGACGTTCAGGCAGTCACTGATGACTCGACTGCGACCGCAATCCTGCGTCAGAAGAAGTCGTAAGCATTCTGTCTGTAACTAGTACCCCTTCTGATGACAGGCCTAATCGATTGACAGTCGACGAAAGCCCTTCGGATGACAACAGTGTTGCCATCCTCCACCCCAATACGATGGAGGCTCTAGGTCTCTTCCGGTGAGTATATTCCACTGTCGAGTGCATCCGCTGACAAGTAGAGGCGACACCGTCATTGGTGAGCATCCTGCCGAAGAAAACGCTAATTTCAGTCCGAGGAAAGAGGAGAAAGGACACCGTCCTCATCTGTCTCAGTCAGGATGATGTCGACGAGGGCAAGATCGCTCTCAACAAGGGTACGTGTGATTTATCTTGCGAAATGCTCACTTTCTAGTTGCGCGAGGAAACTGTGCCATCAAACTTGGTGACCTTTGTCACGTCTCGGCCGCCAACGACATCAAGTATGGTAAAAGGTGAGTAGCTTAATAGCTTCATGATCATGTGCGCAGTCCACTCACGACCAGAATTCACGTACTCCCTTTCAGCGACTCCATTGAAGGTAAGTCTATCGCATATCGCTCAGAGCACCGCTGATCACAGGTCTCTCTGGAAATCTCTTCGATGTCTACCTACGACCTTACTTCCTCGAAGCCTACCGACCCGTCCGAAAGGGTAAGTGCATTCCGAGTGACTCGCGTTATTTTGCTAATATCAGGCGATGTTTTCCAAGTTCGAGGTGGTATGAGGACAGTAGACTTCAAGGTGGTCGAGGTCGACCCCTCCCCTTACTGTGTACGTCTTCGGTACTGGAAGAGTATCGCTAATGTTAAGATCGTCGCCTCCGACACTGTCATCCACACCGAGGGTGACCCACTTGACCGAGAAGCTGAAGAGTCTAACCTGAACGAGGTCGGCTACGATGATTTGGGAGGATGCAGGAAGCAACTTGCTCAAGTACGTCAACTCGATATCGACCAAGCTGACATCAGATCCGAGAACTTGTCGAACTACCTTTACGACACCCTCAACTCTTCAAGGCCATTGGTATCAAACCTCCACGAGGTCTGCTCATGTTTGGTCCACCTGGTACCGGTAAAACCTTGATGGCACGAGCCGTCGCCAACGAGACCGGAGCCTTCTTCTTCTTGATCAATGGTCCCGAAATCATGTCCAAAATGGCAGGAGAGTCGGAATCTAATCTGCGAAAAGCTTTCGAGGAGGCGGAAAAGAACAGTCCCGCAATCATCTTCATCGACGAGATTGATTCCATCGCTCCCAAGCGAGACAAGACCAACGGTGAAGTGGAACGACGAGTTGTTTCTCAACTCCTGACTTTGATGGATGGATTGAAGGCTCGAGCCAATGTCGTAGTCATGGCCGCTACGAACCGACCTAACTCTATCGATCCCGCATTACGACGATTCGGACGATTCGACCGAGAAGTCGACATCGGAATCCCCGACCCAACCGGTCGATTGGAGATTCTTCGAATCCACACCAAGAACATGAAGCTCGCCGATGATGTAGACCTCGAGCAGATTGCTGCCGACACTCATGGTTATGTTGGAGCCGATCTTGCATCGCTATGTTCTGAAGGTGCCATGCAACAGATTCGAGAAAAGATGGACCTCATCGATCTCGACGAAGACACGATTGACGCCGAGGTCCTCGACTCTTTGGGTGTCACCATGGAGAATTTCCGATTCGCCCTGGGTGTCAACAACCCTTCGGCCCTCAGAGAGACTGTCGTCGAGATCCCCACCACCACCTGGAACGACATCGGAGGTCTTGAGAATGTCAAGCGAGAATTGCAAGAAACTGTTCAGTACCCCGTCGAGCACCCCGAAAAGTTCCTCAAATACGGAATGTCTCCATCCAAGGGTGTCTTATTCTACGGTCCTCCAGGTACCGGTAAGACGATGTTGGCTAAAGCGTAAGTCTAGCGTATGAAGATCTCTCTGACAGATAGTATCGCAAACGAATGTCAGGCCAACTTCATCTCGATCAAGGGTCCCGAGCTCCTTACCATGTGGTTCGGTGAATCTGAAGCCAACGTTCGAGATGTCTTTGATAAGGCGCGAGCTGCAGCACCTTGTGTCATGTTCTTTGATGAGCTGGATTCCATTGCCAAGTCACGAGGAGGTAGCGGTGGCGACGGAGGTGGCGCAAGTGACCGAGTGCTCAATCAGATTCTTGTAAGTCTTGCCCTCCGGTGGTTCTGCTCGTCTTGCTGACCTTTCAGACCGAGATGGACGGTATGAACGCCAAGAAGAACGTTTTCATTATCGGTGCTACCAGTGCGTGCCTCGCTACTTTGACATGGTCACTCGCTGACATCCAGATCGACCTGATCAGATCGATAGTGCTCTGCTTCGACCGGGACGATTAGATCAGGCAAGTCAATATTAGATACTCTGGACTAGCTGACATCTAGCTTATTTACATCCCTCTTCCCGACGAGGCATCTCGACTCTCTATCCTCTCGGCTACTTTGCGAAAGTCGCCTCTCGCTCCTGGTGTGGATCTCAACTTCCTCGCCAAGAACACTGCTGGATTCTCCGGTGCCGATCTTACCGAGATCTGTCAGCGAGCCGCCAAGCTTGCCATCCGAGCTAGTATCGAGAGTGACATGCGAAAGGACCGAGAGCAGAAGGACAAGGCCGAGGCTGCCGGTGGCGATGTCGACGTTGACCTCATGGACCAGGAGAACGAGGAGGATGATGTTCCAGCTATCACCGTGTAAGCTTCCCTAATGTCACTGCCAGACCATGATGCTAACCTTTCTAGTGAACATTTCGAAGAGGTGTGTGACCAAGGGGATTGGAGGAGATGACAACTGACATACAGGCTATGAGGTTCGCTCGACGATCTGTTTCCGACGCCGACATCCGACGATACGAGATGTTCAGTACTACTCTTCAGCAGTCCAGAAGCTTCGGCAACACCTTCAAGGTGAGTTGTCCTCAATGATCGCAAAGTCAATGCTAACTCGCAGTTCCCCGAGGCCGGAGAGACACAAGAAGGCGGGGCTGCTTTCCAAAATGAGGCTGATGACGACGACTTATACGCGTAAATGGCAGAGTAGTGGACACATGAAAATCGAAGGGAACAAATATGATGCATGACTCTGTAGAATGATACGGTCGCGTAATATCATGATTTCGGTGCTAGCGCTAACCAGTATCCGACTATAGCTTCTACCACCTCGTGATCAGCAATATGACCCAGTCGCTTGTGGTCAACGATGCCTAGCGCTTGTAATGACGGGACCGGCGAATCATAGACACTAGGAACTAAGTCGTAGTCTATTCGAGCTAGTATATGCTGATGTCGTTCGCTTTCGAAGAACAAATCGTAAAGCACAGGCCAATAAAGTCGAAAGTCTGGCCACTATACTTCAGCTGTTCCCCAGGAAGTGGTCCATACCATTCTATCGAGGGGTAGATCATGGTCGATGTCGTACCAACAAGGCGCCATCTCCTCGGTACTGAGTGTCAGTCTCGCGCTCTTCGGGCGAGACGTACTCCTCAGCTTGAGTTGTCTCGCTATCTGCAAAGCACACATAAACTCCGATGTCAACGATGGTCGGAGGCTTTGCTTGATTCGGCAAGGTGAATAGGATCCGTCCCGTTCTGATCATCTCTTCCGGTGTGAACGTCAATCCAGATTCCTCCTAGATGTATCAGTGATCCGCAGGAACTAAGCATATTGCGCTGACGAAAAGCTCGCGTCTGGCGCATACGTCCATCGTCTCGCCTGGATCAAGCTTGCCTCCGTAGCCATTGATACTGTCATGTAAGGACTGATCAATCCGTGAACCTACATTCCTGTTCCGAAACCACGCTTCTTTTCGCCAAGTAGTATCTTATGGTGAGCAGCGGCTGGATCATGATTATCATACCTTGCGGTTGGGTTTGTCAATGACGAAAATCAGTGAGAAAGTGGGCGATGAATTGTACACGATACTGGAAGCGGAAGAAGCTGGCGTCTCTTTGTACGTGATTACCTTGGCGACATCTATACCTGAAAAAGGTGAAGGTGCTGGAGGATGGATGGTCATGATATATGTATAAGAAACAATCATCTTATCTTTGTAATATCAGCCTATTCTCGTTTATCCACGTGGCATCTGACATTGTTCCCCACCCGGATCCGACCTATCCATCTCATCCCCTACTCTCATCATTACCCTTATCCACACTCAGAGTACAGTCATCATGGCAGACTTCTCTGCGGTGTTCAAGTCCATACCACCTGTTACCAGAGTGCTGCTGCTAGGCACAGCAGTCGTTACAGGGTAAGCAAATCACACAAGGGGAACCCTCTAGACACTGATCCCTGTAGCCCGTGTCTGCTTGGTCTACTCTCACCTTATCACGTATGTGCATTTGTACCCTGCTGCTGTTGCTGCTGCTGCTTCCTGCTTGGACTGACGTAAAGGCTGCTCTGCTGTGGACTCGTGTGGCTCGGTTCGAGGTAAGTCACTCCTCCAGTTTCAACGACACCGATTCATTGCTGACCTCTTGATATGGCGTCCAGTGACAGCATTCTTTTACGGCGGTAGGTCCATGTGACGGATCATGTGTGCTTTCCTGCTGACCATATAGGTGCCGGCTTCCCCCTCTTGTACGATTTCTTTTTGATATACCGCAACTCCTCCTCGCTCGAAAAGGACACTTAGTAAGTTAGGCGTCTATCATTGTCCGGACCTGACCTGGCAGCTTCAACGACACTGCAGAGTATGCTTGGCTTCATCTTATGCTGGCGATTTTCATACAGGTGAGCTACTGGATCAGGGTAGTCTGCTGACATCAGATACTGAGCGCCCCTTTTGGAATACCTTTCCTGTTCCGACCCCTGCTCCACGCTCAAACATACACCTGGTGTCGGGCAAACCCTACAATGAAGATATCAATCTTTGGCCTGATCACTATCCCTACTAGCCGTAAGACTCCAAACAGCAATATGAGCGGCTCTATCGCTGACAAGTTGAGTGTATCCCTTCGCCTTAATACTATTGGATCTCATCACAGGAGGTACCGGCAAAGCTCTCGGAGGACTAGTTGGCCTGATTGCTGGACATTTGTGGTTCGTAGCTGAACTCTCCTTGACGAGAGTGCGATTAACCTTTAGGTGGTTTATATCGACATACCTTCCAAAACAAGCAATCCCTCGTCATAGAAGACCCAACCCATTGAGCACGCCCAGTCGTTTCCGACGTTTCTTCCCGCGACACAGTGGAGGGGGTCAAGCATCTGCTGTTCAAACGCGGGCCACGACTAGAGCCACTGGTCGTGAACCCTCCGGTCCGAGCAGTGAAGCGTTCGAAGCAACCCGTCACCGCTGGGGAACTGGTAATAGGCTTGGCGGCGAAGGATTATGAAGCACGACAGCAGCAGCAATGGGTGGTAGTCTTGGCCAGTCATAGTCTGCAGATTGGGGGCTGTGCAAGCCAATCTTAGGTCATATTGCATGCATCACAACTGTCGATGTGCCGAGCCGGCGGCGGCGTCTAGGAAGATGAGATCCAACGATCTGCGAACGCGGCAACCTGACGCAAAATGCTTCTACACCTAGTGGAGGTGGCTATGCAAAGCCAGCTATGCATGCCACATGTGGCTTTGCATATGCCGCTTTGCATATCTGGTGATGGGCAGACGCCGTCAGGGCTACAAAGTAGGCCAAAAAAGATGGACGAGCAGGGAATTGAACCCTGGACCTCCTGTAAACCAGATGTCTAACAGTTGTTATATGCTAAACAGATGCGCTACCAACTGCGCCACCCGCCCTTGTTGTTTTGACCTCGTTTATGCAACACATGAATGTTTGAGCACCATAGCGCTCCCAGGGCCTCTCTTGGCTTTGTTCATGTCAATAAAGGCAGTGACAGATGTCAGCCCAAGTATGTGATGTGCAGGTCACCACTCCTAGCTGTGCTGGTCCAGATAGGTGTGAACTGTAAGCACCTTATAACCCATCACAGACTGGTTTGTTCAAGTTCATATTTCCTGTTTGGCTCAGAATTTGGGAGGAGTTGTAGCATTATCATTTGCCCATTCATCCTCAGAGGACATAAAAAGAAGCTGTATCTCTAGCACTGGCAAATGCCCTGAAGTGTCCCTCATTCAGCTATGGACAGGTGCCTCCAACAGAGAAGCCCCTCAATTGATTCCTTTCCATCAAGCCCAGAGTTAATCTTTCAACCCTCTTCCTTGTAATCTCCCAGCCTGTTACAACCCTGCTTGCCATACCATTCTATGGAGACATCAATCAGAACTTCTCCATTAAATACTCACATCTATGGATGTAGTATTCAAGGGAACAGGTGAGTAATTCATAGAAGCTGGGGTATAGTACAGTACAAGTGCAACATACAATGTGTGTTGCAATCCAGCACACCTTGCGTCTACTAGGGATTGTAACCCACATTTCAGATGCACCGCTTCCTACTATATGGCACCATACAGTGCCATATGGCACCAGTCTCTACCATACAGCACCAGTCTCTACTATATGGCACCATACAGCACCACCTGACACCACCTGACGCCATATGACACCACCTGGCACCACCTGGTACCATATGAGGAGCATGGCACCACCTGGTACCATATGAGGAGCATGGCACCAGGCTAGCCTCTGGAAAAATATATAAGACGGCGCATCTCAGGCTCACTGATCCTTTTTCCCAAGCATCAAATTATAAGAAGAACATAGTTACATTACAAGGCCTCTCAGCTTGCCACCTTAAGTGGGATCTTTTGAGCCCTTCTAGTTAGTTTACACACTTCTAGTGTGTACATCACTCTACTTGTTTACTTGCAACCCACTGGTCTGATAGCAAAGACCCTACGTGCCCTACGTGCTCTTTGCTCAAGCTCGCTGTCATGGCGGCCACGTTTGCTATAGACAATCTCGGCTCATTCCAAGACCGTCTACGGTATCAAAAGACCTTATAACCTTGAGATGGAGCAATGGGCCAATAAAATTGATAGTTTGATAGATCAACGGATAGATTGGTAGATAGATAGATAGAGTAGATTGGATAGTTCCAATAGGTATTGAGTAGATAGCTAGAAGGATACCATAGAAGATTAGATGTAAGTTTAGATGTAGACTACGATTTAGGTGGTTGACTTTAGATAGGAGAATTCTAACAATGCTAGAATTCTAAGAGCGTTCTATATACTTCCAGTACGTCTTCCTCCCGTTGGACCAACTTCTACTGATAGACTAGAAAGAAATAGAAAGGTCCAACGGATAGACGTGAAAGGATAGAAGAGGCTTAGAAAGGATATAAGAGGCTTAGAAGGTCATCCCATGGCTAGACCTATCCAATGAACCGTGACCGGGGTACTTGACGTGGCATTTTGAAGTGCGCGTCAAGCTGAGGATTGATAGAAGTATTGGAATGAGCCAAGATTGTCTATAGCAGACGTGGCCGCCATGACAAAAACCAAGGACAGTCAAATGCCAAGCTGTCATATTTGTGCCAACCTTACAACTCTAAATGTCCTAAGTCAACTCAAGAAGAACTTGACAACTTAGAGGCAAAAGGCCTCTGTCAATAATGCAGAGCAGCAGGTCACACTTACGCAGACTGTGAGAAGAAGAAGGCTGCCAATATTAAAAAAGGGGCTGCTCCTTTTGTTTCCTATCCCCCAAAACCTTGAGGGCCGTAGAAGATGTGGCCATCATGACACACCCCCACCACCAATTGATGATACAGAAGGAGAACAGGAGTCTGCGGTTGAAAGCATAGTTGGCCATGGTATCAACAAATGTTTCAAGGTACCACTCTGCTACTTGGTCAAATGGCTTGGATACAATGAAACAACCTGGCTTACTCCTATGGACTTCAGCAAGGCCTCCAACCTTGTTGATGCTTATAACATCAAGTATGACATCCAACTATAAGCTATAAG
This sequence comes from Cryptococcus sp. GC_Crypt_2, assembly GCA_026538405.1. Taxonomy (NCBI): domain Eukaryota; kingdom Fungi; phylum Basidiomycota; class Tremellomycetes; order Tremellales; family Cryptococcaceae; genus Cryptococcus; species Cryptococcus sp. GC_Crypt_2. Next base: position 29,630 of record JALPCC010000113.1, read on the forward strand.
TGCCATACATGCACTGGAAACTACTATACAACCTTCATCATCCATGTAGAAACGCTGAAGAAATAAGAAATTTTGACTGTAAGACAAGTTGGCCCACCTCCACTTTTTGCCATTGAATCAACTCAACTTATCCTTATCTCTTCATAAGGACCCCATATATGTTACAGCTCCATCATCTTTGACAATAGAGCCTCAAACTTATTGCCATTCTTTGGAGATTGCCAGTTGAGTCTATGGTGCATGTCAATAGTGCATGGGTGTCACTAGGCTACGTCAACCAACAATAGGTGTCAACGTCCAACTTGGGGATAAACGTGGCTCAGATAGATCTATCTCGTAGAGATTGAAATATCTTCAGTGGACTTTGGCGAGAATGAGCTAAGGGCGCTGAAGTGCCGCTAGGTCAAGTGTTGGGTCGAGGTAGCGTGCAAGGAAATTATGAGAGAAGTAGGTGGGCAATATAATTGTATAGCGGTTCTATATGAAGATAGATAAACTAAGGTAACTATGGTATAATTAACAACAATCAGAGATTGCTGAGGTTCTTTGAGCCTTGGCAACTTCCTTATATATCCTTCAAAGTCCATTGGTAGCATGTGGTCACTTGCTGGCCCATATGCTCTATTTGGCAAACAATAAAGTAAGGACAATAGGACATTTGGACTAAGTTTTGCCAAGCGAGTTTGTCCCTGAGTGAACAATAGGTGAACTATTGATAAGTTCTTATTGTTCTTTGAGAACAATAAGATTTTGTTGAGATTGACCAAAAGTGGAATAAGTTGGCGTAAGTCAGTTTGGCGCATCATCCGGTTGGTACAGGTCAATACAGTGCGTCATCCGGTTGGTACAGGTCAATACGTGAACAAAGGTGGTAGATGTTATGAGAATGTTGGCGAGGTTTGGAGGTATCTAGGTAAGAATCAATATGATTTTGTGACAATGGGAGCATTCCCATGCATACCCCTGGAATGAGATTATGACTCCTCTTTCCCAAAGATCCAATTGCTTGGGTTTAACACTCTATCTCAGCACTCAGGGCAGCTATCAACAAGATCTAATCTGTTCTGGGGTCCTGCAAGGATGCTTGGAAACATAGGCTATCTGCTGAGGGTTGGAACCAAACTCTCACTTGGCTGCAGGGGACATCCTCCTGAACTCTTGCCCCTAGAAAATACCTTCAGCTAGTTCAGCAGCTGCCTGGGCCACCCCAGGAGCGGTCCTAAGGGAACAAAGGGCATTGTGACAAATGGACCATGTACGTTTCTGCCCTGCTGCAATGACAATGCACCTCTTGTCACCCCTGACCTGAAAATTAGCTACATTAGGGTCAGGGGGGCTTACCTTGTTGAGACACTTGTGACACTTGATGGGGATGGATTACCCTATTATAGGATTGCCAGGGCTCATCAAATATGCAAGATCTTAGCCCTAGAAGCCTAGAGTTATCAGTCCAGGGC
>JALPCC010000114.1:0-29318 GCA_026538405.1 Cryptococcus sp. GC_Crypt_2
TCACTCCAAAGATCATCGCTCACCATTCTTTCCCCTTGACTTTCATACAAACAGGTCCAGTAATGATTTTACCAATTCCCACTTGTTCACCAACACCTCTATCACCAGTCCATCCCAATACTCCCAACACTCCCATCGCGTCACCTCAAACCAACCTGGCCATCAAAGGCAACAAAAGGTCCTCCTACCTGCCTTCAACACCTACCGAATCGACCTTTAAACGCGCTCGACAACATCTTCCTGCCTTTACAGCTAGATCATTCAGTAATCAAAATCAATCACCCCTTGCAGTTCGTTACCATCCTTCCAATACTCCTTTGACGCGCAACTTCTCCATGATAACGACAACACCTTCTCCTACTATCGCTACATTCGCGAACAATACAATGAATCGACCTTCTTTCGATAGAGTCGACTCATTAGACGGGACAAATCAAGGCATGTCGGCTATATCCATGAGTCCTCCAGACTATACTCCATCCATGTCGACTTCACCCATCACGCATGGGGTAGTGACTACTCATAACCCAGATACACTTCCTCCTGTATTGAGCATGAAACGTGCCAATCCCAAACGACTCTCGCTGTCCCTTACACTACCCAATTCCAATATCATCCAGCAAGCCGATCATATCGAATCCACCGGTTCACTCGTATCCGATATCACCAGGGATACACCCCTTACTCCAGGTCCACCAAAGACACCATCGTTAGCAATGGCACCGCCCATGGTCCGACCTAGGAACTTATCGCGTCCATCACTACTATCGCTCGTCACCCAACCTCCGGTTCCCGAAAATGACGTCCCACCTACACCTGGGGGTATGCCATCACGCACAACTCGACCCAAGATCCGATTGAGGAGTAGTTCATCCGGCACAGACTCGATGGGGGATTCAATGGAAGCACGTTCGTCACGCTCGGCATCACTTGGTTATCCAATGGGTCATGTACCCGCAATACTGGAAGACTCGGCAACACAATTCGCCTCTTCATCCTCGTCGTCACCACCTGGATCTACATATACTTCCCCCTCGACTCCACCCCTGATCGAACACCATGAAGAACCATATGCTAATGGTCCCATCGAACTCGTACCCGGTGTATTCCTCGGTGCGGAAGATAGTGTGTTCCACTGGAAGACCTATGCCGCCTCATCTTCACGGGTCAGAATCCTCAATGTAGCTCAAGAGATTGATGATCCCTTTGCGACTGTCAAAGGAAAAGGCAAGGATAAGTTGAATGTGGTGGATTACGAAGCTGTGCCCGGAAGGCCGAAAGTTGAATACGCCCATTTACTATGGGGTCACGGGGAAGGTGGATTGGCGGATCTGCCGAACGGCGCATCACTTGACGAAATCATCAATTCGCGTTCACCGTCAAGAAGGGAGAAATGGGGATTCTGGTATGCGATTCAATGGATGGAAGAAGCTAGGCGGGAGAGTACACCCGTCTTGATACAGTACGTCCCCTCATGTATTGGTTGCGTGAACTGACGACTAGTTGCCAATGTGGTGTCTCCCGCTCGGCCACTCTAGTGATTGCCTACATCATGTCGTTGGCAGTAGCTGGTCTATTGCCTGATCAATTGGGTCATTTGAGGGGAATGCAAGATACCTACAATATGGTCAAAGCCAAATCCCCTTCCATCGGCCCCAACGTCTCGTATGTTCTCTTCCCACTGGACCTCCACAGCTTCCCTCGCTGACAACTAGTCTGGTATTCCAACTTGTCGAATATGGCAGAAATCTCACATCCCTTCTTACCGCCCACCCCTCCCCTATTCAGACGGCATTTCCACGGTCGAACGATGTCGAATCAGAAGCGGAATGGGCAGCTCGCCGGCGCGAATTCGATGAAGCAGATCCAGATTCTGATGGCGGCTACGCAATCAGTCCCCTGCTCAAGGCTCCCTCGCTCGGGTCTGGGTCACTGAGTCCTCAAGAAGAGGCCGATCGGTTAGATGAAGCTATGAAGATGAGGAAGAAAAGCAAGGCTATTTTGACGCCTCTGGTCACTAGTGCGTAGTGTGATCCAATTTGGGGCATTGGGGATGTATAATCGTTGTATCGTACATATATGTAATGCAGCAGGTGAATGATATGCTACGTGACACCCTCTATTTATGCTATGCTGAACAGGGCAATGAGTTCTCCTCTTTACCTCATGAACGCCCTTACCCCTTCAGATCATCCGCAATACTAGATGCTGCTCCATCTGTCTTCCGTTCCAAGTGATCAATATCACAATATCCCAATACCTCTCCTTTCCACGTCCCGGACTGAAAAATACATTCCACAGTCATTATACTTGTATTATGACATCCCCGACTGAGATGAACTGAATCATGCCGCTTGAATCCAAAGACAGGGGAGAGGAGGAGAGACGCGAATGTGGTTATATAGGCGCCATGGGAGACTATACAGATGGACCCTTCCGTTTCTTCGTGAGTCGAGAGAAAAGAGGTGAACCAGTTTGTTATACGTTTCCTGAATCTGATTCATCAACATTCGCTCCATCTCATCTTGGCGAGCGAAAAGTTTAGGTCGGGTCAGGAAGGGGGGGGAGGAAGTCAGAGAGCACCTACGCATCGCTGCTCTCTATATCATTAGGTAGAGGTTCCCCTTGCAGACGTCTTCGACCTTCTAGAGAGCCTAATCCGCGTTCCATTAATCCCCCATTCGTCTGAACAGGCAGATTATGGGGTTTAGCAATCATCTCCGCTGTCTTGATATAAGCATCTCCTTCTTCAGCTTGCTTAAGCAACGAACATACCTCCTTAGCCCGAGAGAGGGAGGATGACCAGATTTCAGTGAATCCTGTACTTGCCAATCTCTTCGATACCAACGAGGCTTCGTAGCGACCATGATCGTTCAAAGGGGTATCTAGCTGACCTTGTATGATACCAGCTACATTACTATCTGTCAGACTCAGACTCGATTGCTTTCATCAGTGAGATTGAGATGCCTACTGATCTGTTTGACCATGTCGGATGACGTAGATGAGCATCTCTTGCCTATGACCGCTGTTCTGATGTGGAAGTCTGGATTTCGTATCTCTCTTGCTTTCGTGTATCGACTGATTATCAGCTGTCAGTAGCTAGGATCACCTAGACCTGGAGAACTTACTTGTGTTACCCGAGTATGTCAGTCAGTGAGAAAGGAATGACTTGACAATCCATCAAAATTGGTTTTAGGCGTTGCTGTTGTTGTATCCTTATCTGCATGTCTCATATCCTTCGAGTCCATACGCAAGAGCCTGATCATCAGGGTGTCTGTCTATATTGCCTTGCGTCTATAGCGATGCATATGAGTGCCATCTCGGATACGAGCACAGTATAGTCGCATCTACGCGTCTCGTCCCCTCCACCCGGACCTGATCACCCCACTTATCACTCTACCTCACCCTCCCTCATCCTTACCACCGATGAGTCCCGAGGTGAAACCCAAATCGCCCCTACCGAAACGCCTTCAATCTTCACTTCGACCCTCTCCGCATCGTACAACATCTTCAATATCGACGGTATCGGTCGAAGCGAAAGTTGACACTGAAGGGAGGAATTTGCTTTCACAAGATGCTAAATACGTGCAACCTCGAACTCATTCATTGCATGCTTCTATCTCTCCTCCTTCTGTCGAGGTAGTGAGAGTTGAGGACACCCCGGTAGTAGTACAACGAACAGTCTCTGCTCCTGGTACACCTGGTCGAAGTGGAGTATCAAGGACTCCTTCGACCTATTCATTGATTCCTGGTCAGAGTGTATCTGGTTCCAGCGGAAGTAGCCCATCCAGAAAGGGCAAAGAAAGGGCATTGGAAAGTGTAGAGTTTGAGGGAGTGGATGTAGAAGGGGAAATTGTCACACATAGTGGAGATGCTACAAAGGGATTGAGGGAGTTGGTTAGGCGGACTACTATTGTCGATGGAGACGGTTTACACGCAGCTTTGGGTAGGGATTCCGGGAAGTCGAGAGCGAGCTCGATACATAGTGAGTCTAAGGTGATCTTATCTCATCAGTGACTAAGGGAATAGACGAGATTCATGTTATTGACCCACCTCGAGGTAAGTTTCCGCTCTGACCAGGTGTCGGAGTTGAAGTTTAGCTTATCTCAGCCTCACGAACATACTCCCCTCGACGATACTATGTCCTCACTCACGCCGGCAAACCGGTATTCAGCCAACCAGACGATACAGACTCAGACACAATCACAAACCTGATGGGTGTCGCTCAAGCCTTGATCTCAATATTCGCAGAAGACGACGATAAATTGAGAAGTATAAATAGGGATGGACAGCGTATAGCTTTCGTACTCAAAGCACCACTGTATCTGTTTTGCGTTAGCGATTGGGGTGAACCTGAACATGTGGTATGTGATCTCGAAGTGACGAGGGTCTGATGGTAGTTGCGATCACATTTGGAGTATATCCATCTACAGATTATATCCGTCGTCTCCTCTGCCCAACTACAGAAAGTGTTTCAGCGACGGTCAAACTTCGATTTATCGCGTTTATTGGAAGGTGAGTGTTTCCTGGGGTCCTGGGCTGCCCGGTGGCTGACAATGGTAGGAACCGAGCCGTTTCTCAGAAACCTGATAAGGAGGAGTCAATTCGATTTCACGTATCTCACTTCGACGTTACAACCTTTGCGCCTAGCACCTGCTGTTCGCGACACTGCTGCTGCAGCTCTCATGCCTCCGTCCAAATTCAACGTGAGTTCTTGCGAATAATCTAGCTGAAGAGCAGGACCTCCTTTATGTTCTGCTCATAGCGGGAGGACATATCGTTACGCTCCTTCGCCCACGTAAACACTCGATACATCCTTCTGGTACGTGTAATATACGGGCTCAGAAATTGATCGCAGATCTTCACCTACTACTCAATACAATCGAGACGTCTTCGACACTCCGTACGGCCGAAACATGGCTCCCTATCTGTCTACCCAAATTCAATGCAGCAGGATTCGTCCACGCCTACATCAGTTTCGTGCTCGAAGATGTTGGGCTCGTGTTTGTCAGTGCAGACCGAGACGCTTTCTTGGAATTGCGTACATGGAAACAAACTGTCGTAGAGGTGAGTCTTTGGAGATGTAATGGCTGATAACAGAAATTGGATAAAGACAAGACTTTAGCCAAGATCGAACAGGCCATTCCGCTTCATCCGTATCACGTCGGTGAGGTGTCCTGCACGATTGATAACTGATCTCAGCGTCTATTGACTGCCCGGGCCTACTGCATTTCATATACAAATCCCGCCAAAATGTTCAGGTCACTTCGCCGACTTTTGATGGGATATATGAACAGGAGGGTGACCGAAATCGGTATGCTATCCCCTCTCGGCACAATCGTACCCATCAGCTAATAGACAGCCTTCTGACGACATACCAACAGCTCCATAACTCGATCCATGCTCGTTCAGGACAATCAACTCCACTCAAATTAGTCTACATCAAGACAGACCACGAAGCATGTCTTGCCTGGGTCAGTGTGCTGCCAACCTATCCAACTTGACTGGAGGACACAGAGCTGATTGGCAGATAACCAAACCTTTCGAGCTGTATATGAGTGTGATACCTGGCCTTCCCAAGGCGGCGGTAGTAGCTGCTGCAAATGCGGTAGTTAGATGGGTGACAGCAGAGGAAAGTAGGATTTTCTTGAGGGAAGCACCGGTCTTTTGATTAGATCTCGATAGCTCTCAATGAAACAGACGGATGTTACGGGGCATTCGACTGCACCCGTGTCCACATTCTATGAGAATAGGCTAAATAGTACAATTTCCATGAATTTTGGACCCAGAAATTGGGACATTTTCAACATTGTGTCACCAAAATGTCCCATCATCTGGGAACATTGTAATTACCTCTTTAGGCAACTACTGCTCGTGCCTGAAAGGTATGCATTGCGAGACCCTGTTCTTGACTACACACCTTCTTATCTTCAATCCAGCCCATAGCACCATCACATACCACATTATCAAGTAGCTACTCCTCGCCAATCACTGCCTTGGTCGCGGATCTGCATACGCCACCGCCTGCTGTTTCAGGCCACACAACCAACTCTTTTGGCATTTCACGTTTTTCCTCAACTTGGCGTCACCTTTCAATCAATCAATGTCAACTAAAACAGGCGCCTTTTGAATGCAATTTTGATCCACTTTTTTCAACATACATGTTGTTATCATTCTGCCAAGTCGAGGCGTCCCCCACTCTAGAGAAATGTCGATAACAACTCGACGCGATAACCCCACTCTATATCCGACGCCGCCAACATCTACTTCCCTTCCTCCTGTAGCTGGTCCTTCTGTGCCTTCAAAACTGAATGCAAGACAGCCCTTTCCAACGCACCAACACCTACTGTCTTCTAATTTAAGACAAGGGGAAGATGATGGCGCCAGAAAAGAGTCCAGGGTGTCAAAGTTGACAGCGCAACTTGTCGCGCAAGCTCAACCTTGTGCTTGTCCGTGGCTCTGCAAGGGTGGTTGTGATGCTGTCTTAGGGTCTATCCATCTTTTACAACGGGTATGTCTAATCTCAGAATATAGTCTGTGCATCACGTGAAGAGAGAAAATAGAGGCTGACGAAATAGCATGTGAAGAAACACTTGCTTATGCATACGCGCATGTATACAGGTTACCAATGCCTGTGGGATCGATGTATACATGAAGAAGAATACACTTCCATCGACGAATTGGCAAGACATATTGATACGGTACATATTCCCAAGCTTGTTATCGATAAAGGTATCAATCGAAATGGAAAATCAACAGTCCCATTTCGTCCTCCGACCCCTGTGTTGCCCAAATTACCATCACACCCGGTCTCGCCATATGTTCTGACCTCCTATCCTATCCCTGCCGCTATCCCAAAGGTACGAGATGGTCCAGCACTCCGCCGACGTACGTCCGATAAAGTCTATCCCATTATGCCGACACGTGATTCGGACGATTATTGGCCAGTAAATGGAGAAGCCGATGTTCACAACGATAATTACTGGCCTAGTTCCTCGTACTTTCCTCGTGTCATACCTATTGATCGATCCAAGATCGAGACGGAATGGCGGCATATTCAAAGGACCGGCGAATGGAAAACGGAACTCGGAATACAAGTCCGCAAAAGGTCGATTTGCGTACCTCTCTTCGACGCGGGCGAGGCGATGCGAAAGCGAAAGCTTGAAGCTGGAGAGGAGAGACTCGAATTGATCAAGCGAGTCAAAGCTTTGGGCGATACAGGAGGCGAGGACGAAGCGGTCGATGTAGGGGAAGGGGATGCTGATCCTGATCGAAGCTTGAGGGCTGGAAAATACCCAGTAGAAACGATTACAAGAGCTTCAAGGAAAAGAGCTATGCGAAAGACGGGTAGAAGTGTCGGAATCGCGGCGCTTGAGGAGATGATCGCTTTCGAGGCGAGAGGAGTAGAGCTGGAAGAATTACCAAGAGACTTCTCTTTTACCAAATAGTATAACGACATGACGAAGTTGTAGAGTATAGCAATGTAGCATAGACGATTAGAACGAATGAAATATCATGATTCTGCCGGAGCACGTCGTGATTTTCGTGTTCGTCGTTTGGCGGCTTCGGCAAGGGCTATGGCTTGTTCACGCTCGAGCCTTGTGGCGGCTTTCTGTTCTCGCTTGATGGCTCTTTGTTCCCGCTCTGACGGTCAGCTATTGTGCCGCAAGGCCTGCGAAAGCTGACCTTGTTTGGAGAGATGGTGTGGACGCTTGACATCCCTTGGTCTTGTGGTCGAGGCTGTTGGTATGTCTTGTACCTCTTCAGGCGAGCCGGGAGGGTGCATGACTGCAATTCGATGTGCAAGTACTGGTCGTCAGCTAAAGTCTGACTTGTAAGTCGCGCAGCTTACCATCGTCTCCCTCAACATGAAGCAACGCCCTGACTTTCTGGTTGGTGTTGAGTACCACGCTATCGGTAAGGGTCTATCAGATGTTTCAACGAGCGGGGTGGCTTACTCGGGATCAAGAGGTGTACCGCCAATCATGCCAGCGGAAAGGACATTCCTCCAATCCATGGATTTCAGTGTTGTCCTCCTTCTCCTGACCGCCGCAGGTCGCATCACGGCGAGATTGTCCAACAGCTGATCCACTGTCTCCATCATTCCAGGTAGGAAGTCCGGCAAAGTCTCGTCAAGATCTTCCAGGTCTACAGATCCGTGGTTTTGGCTCTGTCGAGGAAGTACGAGGTTGTTCTCACGGATATAACTTGATGCGAAAGCTAAAATTGAATCTTCCAATGCATCTGCATCCGAGTGTGGTAAATCGGAAGATCGTAGCGGCCAGAGCGATGACTGCAAATATCGAGCACCTACCTCATCATCGACTATGGATCTCCTTATTTGATCGTTGGTTGCAAGAATCCGCTTGGCGATCAAGCTGTCGCCTTTGTCGATATTTCGGACAAGTGCGGTATAGGTCTGGTAATCCTGCTGAGTTGGTCTGGGCGGTTGGGGTTCCGGTGATTCAGTCACGGTAGCACCATCATCTAGCTGACTGATTGAGCCTTGAGATGAGTCGGAAGGGCTACTCAGCCTCAGACTTGATGAGCGAGAAGACATATGCTATTGCTATCTACATATATCTACATATATCTACATATCTCAATTCTTGCACCAAGAGTTAATGCACAGATCACGTGGTTTACACGTTTTCAACTCATGAGTCAATGTTGAAATCCTTCCATCGTCATTTGCTCATTCTATATACCATCTCGAGAGACACTATCCACAAACAGAATGGCCAGAGGAGGAGCAGCATCATCCAGGGGACGAGGGTTAGTCATATCGTATCAAAACACGGATAGGGGCTCACAAGCAGGAAATTTAAGGTCGCACGAGGTGGCGGACGACATTTCTCTCGAGACCTTGACCCCAGACTCGCCGAGCAGCAATCATCCGAAGAAGAGGAATCGTCTGAAGAGGAGACATCATCTGATGAAGACGACCTATCTGGACCTTCGGCAACTTTGGCACCTGAAATGGCAGCTATGAACTTGAAATTGGGAAACACAGAGGCAGTCCCAGTCAACGAAGCCGAGATCTCAAGGGCGGAGAGGAAAGCAGCAAAGAAGGCTGCGGCTGCAAAGAAGGCAAAGCAGGTTGAGGAGAGTGATAGTGAGGAGGAGAGCAGTGACGAGGAGCCTGCCAAGGCTAAAGCTGCTGCTGCGGCCAAGGCAAAGGCGCAAATTGAGCAGACCAGGAAGGATAAGTACGTTTCAGAATCTGCTGCCCTTGATCGTCGGGCTGACTTGTCAGGGAAGCTTCAGACAAGAAGGCCGCTGCTGAGCGATATCAGAAACTCCACGCTCAAGGTTAGTCCATTTTGCGCTATTGTACCTTGACCATAATCTGACAGATCAGGCAAGACATCCGAGGCAAAGGGAGACATGGCTCGACTACAGGAAGTCCGAAGACGACGTGAGGCAGCAGCTAAGCAACGAGAGGCCGAGGCGGCAGGTAGGCGACTCATTCCTCAACCGGTAGCCATAGCTGATCAGTCACAGAAGCAGCTCGAGAAGCCGCAGAGAAGAAGGAGAAGGCCAACGCTAGAAAGATGTAGAGAGGCTCAGCCTGCGCATGTACATATTGGAGACACCCAAAATGCCTTGAGATGGTATACTATCTAGGAGATGATCTAAACGTTCCACCCGTCCGCCTTCCTGCTCTCCAACCACTCCTGATGACGACGTCTACCTAATTCTTCTAAGCTGACTTCCTGTTCGCCTTCTTTCTTGAATGCATCCAGGTTCAGTGCTGCGTCCCATGTATTGACCTTGATAACTCGACGTTGGACTCCCGTTGGACCAGAAGTTGATGAAGAATTCGAAGTTGTGACGATAAGACCGGTTCCTTCGGCCTTTGAGGCCGCAGCGGTAGCCAGGGGATCGACAGTGTTTTCTTGTGGAGTCGGAGCTGGGTGATCAGGTGCGTCGTCCTCGAGACGAGCAAAGGGGTCAAAGTCTATTGGTAATTCGTATGCTAGATCCGTCGTACGCGGCGGAGCTTCGCCCCTGCTTGTCAGCGCGTTTCGAGGTACCACGAGTCAGTCGACTTACCACATGGCCTCCTCGAGATCATGGAGCAGCCTAGTCAGACCACCTTCGTGCTCCCCACCCCTAATGACATTCTCCTTGTGGACCTCTCCATACCGGCCCTCCATGATGGCAGTTTCGAAAGCCCAAGCAACGCCCTTGAAAATCCCAACGGCACCATTGGCATCCTTTATCCCATGCCTCACTTCGTCCTCCCAGAATCTAGCATCGCGTGCTGTGATTGGCGATTCCACGTGTCCCGCTTTTTTGCCTGCCGCAACGGCAGTAATCATTTTACTCCTCCATTCCGGCTGATCTGTCGTTTGAGGCGTCTTGGATTCTGGCGTTTCTGACCAAGGGCAAGGTTTACCGGGATGCTCCATCGCCCAGACAGCGTCGATATAATGGCCCAGAGCTTGTATAAGCTCTAACACTAGTGGTCGTACGCGACGAGATGATAGTCGTGGAGCGATATCATAGAAGGGGTTTGATTGGGGATAGGGTGGAGGTACGACCGACATCCTCCTTGACCCCAATCTTGATCTCCCTTCTGTGTTCTTCAAGATATTCTCGTCGATAGCCAACTCCACATCGCGTAGAGCGAGAACTGATTCTGTGTTGAAGATATTGACATCATCATTCACCCTTGAGGGACGTTTACTTGGTCCAGCCTGATCGCTGGGCGAGCGTTCTGAGCGGACTGGGGACATTGGTGACGCGGCCGAATTTTGGCGGGATTGATTGGGTGATATGCCAGGAGAGACGTTGATGATGGTATGCGGTTTCTGCCGCAGTGGCGACAGAGACGGTGATGATGTCGGTGACGGCTTGAGTGCTATCGCTTGAGGTGGCTGCTCGACTGCCCATTTCTACCGCATCAGCGAGACAGTCATTGTCTGAGGGATTATACATACCCTCCATTTCGCCATGGCCTGCTCCTCTCGGATCCTGTTCTCGTCCACCACAACCGGCTTGACGGAACCCATCTCAATTTCTTCTTCCATCCTGCTTATACGTGGAGGGGTTGACTTGGATGCCTCTCCAACTTTCGGTAGTAATGAACCTCTTCTGGCGAACAAGCCTGTAGTAGGGCTGATGGGCGGTGGTGTACCGAGTTTGTAGCTTGTCGTAGTCGTCGAAGCTGAGAGCGGAGGGACTGATGAGGTAGATGCGGATGTTGGAAGCGAGTCTGATGGAGGAGTGTACGACAGAGATGCTGGTAAAGGGGCAATATGAGATGACGGTAAGGGCGCAACGCTCATCTACATGTCAGCTCAGCCTGCCACGCTCGGTTTTGCTATCACCCACAGGTACAGTCGGGGCTCTCAACACAGCAGCGTCAGGACTGTAGGCGTGATCTCTTGCTCTTACTTGCGCCATTGTCTATGTATACATTTGATGGTAGTCTGTTTGATGGTATAAATCTAGGTTGTATACAGATCACTTGATCGGAATCAGGCACGACGCCCCATATACTCGCGTTGAAACCTTACTGCATGTCGCTCACTCGCTACCTAAAGTATATACCTTATATCACAACATGTGCATATATCGTGTCCAAAGGCACATTTCGACGAAACTCGCGGTTCTATGGATGACATTACTGCTCACAATGTGATATGGGCGAATGAAGGATGTTGACTTTCACCGGAAACAGTATTCAGAAACGCCATTACAATTTGGAATCTCGACGCGACCTAGATCGGTAAAGCTATCTTTACATCCGTGGTTTGGACTGGAACGCGCATTGCTCAATCCGTAGTATCGTGCTGCTATTCATTGGCCCGAGACCAGTCTGATGCACGGGGATGAAAGGTCTTCGAAATGCGACGCGTCTAAAGTATAACAGCTGGACCAGGGAGAAAGGCGTCCTGCCTTCATTCAGGCGGCAGGAACTGATGATACAAGCTATGCCAAGAAAAAAAGGATGGGCGATGAACGGACCCTTGACCAGCTCTTTTGTCGACAGCAGTTGCGACGGTGCGGCAGACATCGATGAAAGGAACCCAGAGATAGCGAAGGGAAGGCTTGAATAAGACAACACTATATATTCGGTCCTCATCACCCATTCTTCTGACACGACTCTACTTCCATTCCCAGTCATAAATACACGGCACTCATTCAAGCGACTTATCTACTACATCTAACTCTCGTCATATAAAGCAGCCCGCACGTCAAACATTGACATCCTCACTGATCAGACACAATTCCCATGTCGTCCATTTCGTCATTACTACTTGACCAGCTTGAAGCGTACGGTCTCCCTTTTCAATACGCTTCAAAGGTGGCAGGTATGTTCACTGGCGATATCATCACTCTCGGTATCCGTCTCGCCTGCATTGGCTTGTTGGCGTCATTCGTGAAAAATTGGTTCCAGCACTGGAAGTCTGTTCTCGACAACGGTATGTCATTTCTCGTCTGATGGATAACATAACACCCAGCGCTCTTCCCCACTGCCCATATAGCGGACGATTTGTGGATTTGGACCTCCTCGTATATCGCACAAGATGCCGAAGCACAGCGACAGCTGAAGCATTTTCGCCTTAGATGCGAAACGTCCAGCGAGTACAGTATCGCGAAGAAAGACAAGAAGGGAAAGCAGGTCATGAAGAACACATACGTCGAGGACGGGTTTTGTGGGAAAATACTTCCAATTGACGGTCAGTCGTATCTGCTGATATTGAACCCAAATAGCACCTGACACCTGTAGGCCAGGTCCTACGCATCACGGTCAACGGGAAATGGATGTGGCTATCAAAGTTCGCATCCGGGTACGGCGGTCCGAGTGGTGGTAATCACTATCGCCTGAGGTGAGTGAGCGTAGATGGTGCCGAGGTGTCAAAATTTGATCTTCTGGGGCTGACAGTCCAGTACCTGGTTCTGGAATGCGAAACAGATCAAGTCATTCGTAGTCATGGCTTATAAGGTCCATCACGAAAAGACCTCGACATTACTCAATATATACCATCATACGTACGTTTCTGATCCCTTTTGCCGACTGACCATGACAGACCTCTAGTCGCCAATTGGGAATCGCCGATTACCAGACCATCTAGACCTTGGTCCTCGGTGATCTTGCCAGGGACCGTGAAGGAAGATTTACTCAAAGATATCAAAGATTTCATTTCGGAGGAGGAAACTGCTTGGTATGCCTCAAAGGGTCGGTCAGCTCTTACATCGGAGTCTTCAGCTGATCAGTCAGGCATTCCACATCGACGAGGGTGAGACATTGAGGTCCTAACAGGGATGGAGGCTAATTACAGATATCTTCTCCACGGACCTCCTGGTACAGGGAAGACAACCCTTTGTGAATTAAATCCAGTATGATTGTGCTGAAGAGATGCTGACCAGAAGCCACGGCACTCGCAAGCACCCTCCAGCTCAACCTCTACTGTATAAATCCAGCTGCCATGGGGTGAGAACGCGATCGAAGGTTATGCAGTAAGCTAATAACCAGTATGGATAATAGTAAACTCTCTAAATGTTTCCGAAATTGCCCTCCAGGTTCTATGATCTTGATCGAGGACATGTGAGAGTGTCACTTGCCTAGCATGATTATACTGACAGGACAGCGACTGCGTGATGCCTATCAATAGGGCTAATCTCCGTGCTTCTGGCTCCTCCAGTGGCGATGATGGCGAAGCGGACGTAGTCCCAAGCGACGTTCGCACTGGCAACAAGGATCTTGGACCCTCTACCGTCACTCTTTCTGGCTTACTGAACGCTATCGATGGGGTCTCGAGTCAGGTGAGCAGAACAGCTACCCCGAGGACGATCTGACATATCTAGGAGGATTCGGTACTGTTTGCATCGACCAATTACCCGGATAAATTGGATGTAGCTCTCCGACGACCAGGTAGATTCGACGTACACATCGCTTTCGATTACGCAGTGAAGGAACAAGCTATTGATCTATTCAAGCATTTCTACCCCTTGTCCAGGATCCAACCTGATCTTTCCACCAATGTCCAGGAGAAGGAGAAAGATGTCCTCAGATCGGCTTCGCATCCATTCATGGATCAGGATCATCTCGATCGAGCAGCTGAACGATTTGCTGAACATATCATGGGCAAAAACATCAAGATATCCATTGCTACCATCCAGGGCTTCTTACTTTTATACAAGAAAGACCCGGTCATGGCGCTCGACAAGGTGGACGAGTGGGCTGAAGGGATCAGGAAGGAGCAATTTCCTGACAGCGAGAATGAGATCGTGTTACAGAAGTCGGAGGAGCAATGACCGGAGAAGGGAGAGATCGCTGTGATGCACGGAGGAGGAGAGGTCACTGAGAAAATGTGGTTGAATGAGATGCTGAGGAGCACGAGCTCGGTTGCGAGACCCCCGAGAAGCAAGTGATAAAGCAGGAAATCGTTCTGGCGTAAAGGATCAGGTAGGGACGGCATGTGATGGCGCGAGAGATACTCAACCTGTGTATACTATTGTGCGATGAGACCAGTAAACCTTTGATTGGAGATCTTCTTCCGACTGCTTTACTTCCAACGTGACCAACAAAGAGGTAGATCCGGCAGAAGGGATCCGGATCAAGGAGGCCGAGTCGATGGTGGAGGGAGGAAATACTCCAGAAATCTTGATGAACATTTTACTTCATATGTTGACGGGGCTCACATGGTGGTCCCGTGGCGCGGCCCTTCTCGATGCATGACAGCTATAGACATATCCGTCACGGCCAGTAGCGGATATGTTGATTTTTTGGATCCAAGTGGATTACGGTCCGAACATCCGAAGAACCGCCCCGTTGATAGGCGCAAGAGAAATGCAAGCCTGTATTTACCGAGAATCCACCTTTCGTCATCCCCCTCCCCCCAACACTTTTTCTCAAGCTTCCATCTTATTCCTATCACTCTTAATACATATAAAATCACCATGTCTTCATTCACTGATATCGACCAGAAGGCCGTCAAGTGAGTTGTTATGTTCGGGAGTGATGCGCATCGATGACTGATAATACAGCACTATCCGTGTTCTCGCTGCTGATGTCGTCGGAAAGGTGAGTGATACCTCGCTCTATATGTATACATGGCCACGCACTGACAGTATAGGCCAACTCCGGTCACCCTGGTGCTCCCATGGTAAGCTCATATGTTACATGAAAGGGACGGGACATCTGGCTGACCTCCAGGGAATGGCTGCTGTCGCACACGTTCTCTTCTCGAGACACATGAACTTCAACGGTAAATCTTCCAAGTGGTGGAACCGAGACCGATTCGTTCTTTCCAACGGTCACGCGTATGTCTCCAGCCCACCGAGTAGATACCATGAGCTAACAAACATAGTTGTGTTCTCCAATACATCTTGCTCCACCTCGGTGGTTACAAGCTATCCATGGATGACCTAAAGAACTTCCGACAGATCGACTCCATCACCCCCGGTCACCCCGAGGTCGGTGTCACTGATGGTATTGAGGTCACCACTGGTCCTCTTGGACAAGGTATCGCCAACGCCATTGGTCTCGCTATTGCCCAGGCTCACATGGGTGCCGTTTACAACAAGGACGGTTTCGAGATCCTCAACAACTTCACCTACTGTTTCCTCGGAGATGGATGTCTACAGGAGGGTGTCGCTTCCGAAGCCTCTTCTCTTGCCGGGTAAGCCATGTTGACTAAATCGGTGGCACCAATGCTGACATCCAGTCACTTGAAGCTTGGAAACCTCGTTGCCATCTACGATGACAACAAGATCACCATTGATGGTGACACTGCTGTCTCTTTCACCGAAGACGTCGAGGCCCGATACAAGTCTTACGGATGGGAGGTCCTCCACGTCGAGAAGGGTGACGATGATCTCGCCGCCATTGATGCTGCTATCACTCAAGCCAAGAAGTCTACCGACAAGCCCACCATGATCAACCTCAAGACCACGATCGGTTTCGGTTCGCTAAAGGCTGGTGGACACGATGTTCACGGTGCCCCATTGAAGGCCGATGATATCAAGCAGCTCAAGGAGAAGTTCGGCTTCAACCCCGAAGAGAAGTTTGCCGTTTCCGACGAGGTCTACAAGCTTTACCACGACTTGTCCGAGAAGGGTGCCAAGACTGAAGCTGCTTGGACCGAGACTTTCAAGAAGTACGAGGAGAAGTACGCCACCGAGGCTGCCGAGCTCACTCGACGAATGGAGGGTCGATTGCCTGAAGGATGGGAGAAGGCTCTCCCCACCTACACCACCGAGGATGCCGCCGTCGGATCCCGAAAGCTCTCCGAGTCTACCATCACCAAGCTCGCCGAGATTCTCCCCGAGCTCATTGGTGGTTCCGCTGATTTGACCGGATCCAATTTGACCCGATGGAAGGGAGCCGAGGATTTCCAGCACCCATCTACCGGTCTCGGATCTTACAAGGGTCGATACTTCCGATTCGGTGTCCGTGAGCACGGTATGAACGCCATTGCCAACGGTCTCGCCGCATACGGTGGTATCATCCCATTCGTTGCCACCTTCTTGAACTTTGTTTCTTACGCTGCCGGTGCCGTCCGACTTTCCGCTCTATCCCACTTCCGAGTCCTCAATGTCGCTACTCACGACTCTATCGGTCTTGGTGAGGATGGACCTACCCATCAGCCCGTAGAGACCGCCGCTTGGTTGCGAGCTACCCCCAACCTTGCCTTCTGGCGACCTGCCGACGGAAACGAGACTTCTGCCACATACCTCGTTGCCATCAAGTCTCAGCACACTCCTTCCGTCATGGCCTTCTCCCGACAAAACGTACGTAGTCCCCTTCTAGGACAGAGCTCCACTGATAATATAGCTACCCCAGCTCGCCAACTCTTCCATCGAGAAGGCTACCAAGGGAGGTTATGTCCTCGAGGACGCTCAGGATGCCGACATCACCATCATCTCTACCGGTTCCGAGATCCCTCTTTGTGTCGAGGCCGCCCAGAAGCTCTCTGAGAAGGGTCTCAAGGCTCGAGTCGTCTCCATGCCTTGTGTCGAGGTCTTCGTAAGTCATCTCAGTTCGTTCGGTGATCAATGCTAATTCCCAGAACGCCCAAGACGCCCAGTACAAGCTTTCCGTCATTCCTTCCGGTGCTCCCGTCCTCTCCGTTGAGGCATACTCGACATACGGATGGGGTGCTCTATCTCACGAACACCTCGGTCTCAAAGCATGGGGTGCTTCCGGACCTTACGACAAGGTTTACGCTAAGTTCGGTTTGACCCCAGAGGGTATTGCCGACAAGGCTGGAAAGGTTGTTGCATTTTACAAGAAGAGGGGACAACCCGTTTTCTCACCTTTGATCTCTGCTCTTGATGAGGTCTCCGAGTAGATTTAGATCGTGAGGCTGTTGGCAGTGTCACAAATGCAAATATAGATTCACTCTTGCGGAATTGCATCACATAAGTCTGTGTTCCCGGCATTTCCGGGTGGAGGTGGATTGACTTCGTGCCGAACTGGGTAGTCACCCACTTTATCTTTCACTACCACTGTACCATGGTGCTCGATATAGAGGCGTACGTGTTCGAGGAATGATGCCACGAAGGCCACTGACATGTGTCCAGATTCAGAAAAGCTGGTTATGCAGCTATTGACCAGATATGCGATTACTATACCACACTACACGAACGGCCGGTCCGAGCGACAGTCGAGCCGGGCTACCTCCTCGAGCAGCTACCTAGTAGGTAGCAGATGTTGCGGCGTACAGAAGGGGATGGAGCTGATCATCAAGCTAGCGCTCCCAAGGCAGGCGAAGAGTTCTCAGCCATCACGAAAGATTTCCAAGATCTAATCCTTCCCGGAATCACACATTGGCAACACCCACAATTTCTAGCCTATTTCCCATCAAATTCAACATTCGAATCTATGATTGGTGAATTGTTAGCTTCGGCAGTTAGTAATCCCGGATTCAGCTGGATCTGTTCTCCGGCATGTACGGAGTTAGAACAGGTTGTACTTGATTGGTGTGCTAAGATGTTTGGATTGGATGATGGGTGGTTACTGAGTGGAAAGAAGGGTGGTGGAATTATTATTGTGAGCTTTTATAGCTGATACGCTGGTCGAAGGTGAGCTGATGAGGTAGGAATCGGCTTCGATCACCTGTCTTACTGCAGCGACAGGAGCTCGAGAACGAACGTTAAAATACCTCGCAAGGCAGGTCAACGACAAGCAAGCCTCTGACGGATCATTCGATGTGCCTCAGGATATCAGGGAGAAATACGGGCAGAAGTTGGTGATCTACGGATCTACCCAGACGCATAGTATCGCCAAGAAAGCAGCTGTGATCCTCGGACTAGAGTTCAGGGCGGTACCGGTATCCATTGAGGATAATTATGGACTTCGAGGAGAACCATTACGGAAAGCCATGAAAGCGGATGTCGAGGCTGGATATGTACCTTTCTTCGTTGGTGAGTCTTCTTTCTTCTAGCTTGGAAATATGCTAATAGGTAGTCGCTACGGTAGGGACGACTTCTAGTGGGGCAATCGATTCGATAGCGGAAATTGGAGAAGTTGGTATGTGGGACGCATCTCTACAGGTCAAGCTGACATAGCAGTCAAGGAGTTCCCATCATGCTACCTCCATATTGACTCAGCTGTAAGGAAGATTCGACCAATCTAGCTCAAATTGCTGATAAGTCAGTGGGCGGGAGTGGCCAATGCCTTACCTGAACATAGGAAGCTATTGCGTATGGACGAGATCAATAGATACGCCGATTCATTCAGCACAAATCTTCACAAGTGGGGCTTAGTCGGATTCGACTGCTGTTAGCCATCTTCTCTCCTCTCTGTGACAAGCTGATGAAACAGCATTGTTCTTTGTGAGAGATAGGACAGATTTAACGGAATCTCTCACTATAACCCCTGTGCGTCTTTTCCTCTCCATGAACCTTCGTGTAGCAGGACTAACATTTCAGGCATACCTTCGTACCCCAGAAGGTGATGCTGGTACCGTGATTGATTATCGTAATTGGCAATTATCCCTGGGACGTCGATTTAGGTCCTTGAAATTGTGGTTCGTCCTTCGAAGCTATGGTGTTGAGGGTTTCCAAAAACATGTATCTTCAGTGAGCCTTTTCTCAACCTTCTCCCATCCAAACTTGCTGATGTAAAAGGGAATAGAACAAGCAAAACAACTATACACGACAATCGAAAAATCACAGATCTTCGAAAACGTGACTCCGAGATCATTGACCCTAGTCGTGTTCAGACTGAAAGGCAAAGGAGGTGAATCCGACGCAGAACTGAATTTGCTCAATACCAAACTCCATAATCGACTCAATGCCCGGCCTGATACCTTCCTGACGCAGACTGTATTGCATAGTCTAGAAAGGGAGGTATTTTGTATCAGAATAGCTCTCGGTGGGTGGAGGACGAAGATGGAGGATGTTGAGAAAATCTGGGAGGCTGTCGAGGAGGAGGGAAAGAAAACTTTGGAGGAACGGGACGCGGGAGAAACGGCAGCATAGCTGAAGTATTGGAATACATCGTGTATTCGTGATGCATCTACCCATCTCTTATGCTTTTTACTTTCCCTTCTACTCTTCTGTCCTTCTGATCGCTTGCTTTCTCCTCCTCCCCATCCCATCTTCGAGCCCACTCACAACTCCTTCCTGGTCTCCCTACCGCTGACACCACTCAATACGACGTCATTAGCATCACTGGTCTGCTGTCGTGCAGAAGAGTCCTTGAGGATCTCGACAGGGTTGGCCTTGACTCCCTTTTCGAGGTCCGCTGCCCATAGAGCAGCGCCGACTTGGTTGGTGACTGATTCGTTAGCTCTCATCCGATCTATCTGAAGCAGCTTACAGGTGAAGATGATGGAGACAACGGGTACGAGCCCGAGGACCATGGAGATGGTACCAAATCTGCCTGTCAGCTGCAACCCTGATGCCGATTCAAGAGACGTACGCGGTGTAGGCTCCTCGCCTCTTTGCAACGGCGGCATTTCGCTTTTCCTTGTCATAGCCTTTGAGCTGGAAGTATCGTGCGTGGTAGCCTGGTCCAGCCTTGTATCCGTTGAACCTGTATGATCAGTTTGCCGAATCTGCGTACTCAGGGGCCTGACTTACCCTAGGAAGAAGGCTGTTCCAACAACAGGGACAAAGTTCAATGGTAAAGTAAGGACATATCGGACAATGCTGTCCTGTCATATGTCAGCTGTGACTAAATTGGCTAAGGGCGACATACGGTACTGAATCTTGACAGGGGCTTGCCAAGAAGTTTACCGAGCTGCTTCGTCTTTCCACCTCCAGAGGTGTTGACTTGTCGTCCCTTCTCGACCAAATCGGTACATCCCTTTTGCAACAATACCTAGCAGTTGGCTCCAGGACTTTTCTCACAGATAGATAGAACACGCACAGCATCGAAGAGATCAAGTCCAGCTGGGCCGAGTAAAAATCCTTTAGTGAAGAACATGATTAAAACATATGCTTCGCCCAGAACTAGAGGGACAGCAGCGATGAAGGCTGTATTGTCAACTTTGCCCTCTGCCTATTGGAGGTGAGCTGACCTAGAGGACCAGAGACGAAAGCCAGGACAGCCACTTGTGGTAGGTAGGTGAGGAAGAACATTCCCGCTACGATTGCTAGAGAGATCAAGATTCCCCTGAAAATGGTTGGCAGAAGTGGTTTAACCAATGATGGGTCTTGGAGTCAGCTCTTATATTATGATGAGCGATGTGCTAGCTCACGAGAGATCATGTAGAATATACCCTAACCTGTCAGCTGATTTTTTGTCCACCCAAAGGATGTGGCTCACCAGGAGAGGGTAGGCCCAAGTGCCGCTGACCACAGCATCTTTGGCAACATTGCTCACTTCGCCAACCTGCCTCTTTGCGGAGTCTGAGAAGGAAGAGGCTACTTCTTCTGCTTTGTTGTTGGAGGACCTCTTTCGAGTACTGGATGCAGACATTGTATCGATATGTGTCTGATGGTGAATGAATGGTATAGGAGTTTAACAATGAATTTCATGGTGATTCAATGAGAAGGTCAAATGACGTCAGTGATGAATGTATAGGCACTGCCTTTATTTGAGCATACCGTTTGCTAGCTCGCGTGGGATGGCCGTTGTCGACAGTCTCAAGAGCTATAAGAAAGGACCCGTCAACTGCCCTGTACTGTTCAGCTCGCATGCTTCTACTGAGGTCCCGAGACTGGTCCGACAAATCCGACGCAGTCCTTAGAAGACAACCGTTCAGAAGCCCATTAGCTGATACAGGAACAAGCAGGCTTGGTGTGGCCCGATCGTTCCATTCCAGCTTCAAGCGCAAGATCAGAACCGCTAGTATCAATACCCGATTCAAGCTTACGCCCAAGCACACAAGTTGATTCCTCAGAAGGAGTACGATAAAGGCACATTCGAGATCTGTCTACATGACATTGGAAATTGCGGAGAGTTCTGGGGATAGCTGGGGGCCCTGGAGAAAAGTCTTGGCATTGCTATTGCCAACTTTACTTTTGGGGGAAACAACTGAACCAATTCAAAGTCGATGACACTTGGACTTAATGACTCACGCGGTCCGAGAAATACGGAGAACCAAGGGGCGAGAGAGCAGAAACGGTGAGCTGCATGTTTACATGTGTTTGGCTTGGCTCTACATTTTGGGTTTTCGGTCAATCGTGTGCGGGGAACGTTGTACCGGTTATGAGATGAACATGGGGACCGTGGACGTGTTGCCAGGTATATGTAGCGCTACTCCAGCAGCTGCCACCAATCAACACATTCATAATGGCAATGTCTCGCTTTGAGCACGATCAAACCCACAATATGACTAGGACTGAAGCAGAGAAAGCGGAAAACAATCATGTCGAATATGGACATCACGATAATGATCCCGCTATCCACACACCGAAGGAACTTGATCATACCGTTGGCGAATACCTGCACAAGGGCACTGCTTTCGAGAAGAAAGTTCTCCGGAAGATTGACTGGAGGCTGGTCCCTGTGCTCTGTGAGTGGTCACTCCGGTTTCGGGGTCAGCTGACGATCAGCATTCATGTATGCTTGTTCGCTCATTGACCGAACAAACTTGCCGTGAGTCGTCTATCTCTTGGCAATTGCAATGGAAGCTGATAGGTAGAAATGCCCGTCTTGCCGGTATGGACAGAGCCTTAGGAACCAATATTGGTGACAGGTATTCCATCATCACTCTACTCTGTAAGCTGTCCGATGCCGGAAATACGAGCAGAGCTAACTTCAGTCTTCCCACCTTACATCATCACCGAGATCCCAGGAAACATTGCGCTAAAGCGAGGTATCCAGTAAGCACCCTCCCCTTCGTTGCCGTATTTCCGTATAAGCTCACCGTCAGCCCCCGACTCTGGCTCCCTACCGCCACATTGGGGTTCGGCGCTGTTATGCTCGGATCAGGATGGGTACCTAATTGGTGGACTCTCGCTATCCTCCGTGTTCCTCTTGGTGCCTTCGAGGGTATCCTCTTTCCAGGGTGTATTTTTTTGATCTCGAGCTGGTACCCACGATACGAGACTCAAAAAAGGATCAGTGCCTTCTACCTCGGTGGTCAATTTGTCAGTGGTTTCGGAAATATTATCGCTTGGGGGTTCTCGTATGTCTATTATCTGTTTCTCAGCGTATAGCTGACGATGAAGTCAAGTCGCTCCAGCAGGTGGATCAGCCGGATGGTCTTGGATCTTTGTATGTCCTACTCAAGTTGGGTGGAGCTGGACTGATGTACCAGATCCTCATGGGAGTTCTCACACTCATCTCGGGTATTCTGGGATACATCTTTGTACCCAACTTCCCCGAGAAAGCTACTTTCCTCAACCAAGAAGAACGACAACTCGTCAATGATCGAATCACTATCGACAGACACGATTTCGAACAGGAGAACTTGACTTTCCGACTCGCCTTAAGGCATTTGGCAGATTGGAAGATCTGGTGGTAAGTCTTTATTTTTCCGATGTATTCGCGGGACTGATGGATAGTATGGGATTATTATTCCTCTGCTCCACTCTTCCCGCATACGCTTTCGCCTACTTCCTGGCCCTCATCTTGAACGGTTTCGGATACAGTATCCGAGATTCGCAACTCCTCTCTGCTCCACCATATGTTTGCGCCATTATCTTTGGTATGATTGTCGGTTTCACCGCCGATAAAGTCAGGATGAGAGGTCCATTCATTATTCTCGGTGCCCTCATCTCTGCCACCGGTTCATTGGTCGTTGGATACGCAAAAGGAAATGGAGCGAGGTACTTTGGTGCTTTCCTAGCTGTAATGGGATGTCAATCGAATATCCCAACCGTCATGTCATGGTCGGTCAATAATGTCAGAGGATATGGAGCTAGGGCAATCTCTTCCGCTATCGTGTAAGTCCTTCTTCGATGCCATGCTTTGAGCGAAGCTAATGTTAGTGTTGCGGGAGGTGGTATTGGTGGTATCATCGCCAGTGTTTCGTTCCGACAACAAGATCGAGCAACTGGTTATATTCCCGGACTATGGACCACAGTTGCGGCTCAGCTGGTTATCTGTATCACAGCTTCACTCTTGATGTTGTACTTCAGGTCGCAGAATAAGAAGGCCGATAGGGGAGACAAGATTCTAGAGGGTCATCTTGGTGAGTAGTACTCTCTCAGTTCGTAAGCACTAGCTTATCAACAGGATTTAGGTACACCCTCTGATCGTTTGGCTGGATGGTCAGTTTGGTTGATCGTGGGGACTTTGTAGTGTATATATCAGTAGTAATGAGAGTAAAGGTAGTAAGCAGAGCGATGCAGAACATGATAGCAAGGTTCAAGGGGGGATCTCGTTTCGACGTTGATGTTCATCGCATCACTCGGACTTGACTTACTGTATACAACTGATCAGGAAGGGTCAAGCACCAACAGCCTTTCTACCGCCTTTCCTGGCGAACCTCTTCGTTCGATGCCGTTCCCCAACATGTCCTTCGGCCCAGCATTCTTCACAATACGGGTCACCATCACAACCGAGACAAACGACTTCGGCATCTTTGTTACATATACCTAATCCGTCAGCCTCTATCTTTTCTCCCACTCGGACAAGCGGAATGAAGGGCGAAACGAAACGTACAGCACCAAGAATCTGGATCTTCGTCATCATCATCCTTGTACCCTGGTAGATTCCATCCTTGACCTGGTTTCCTATCCTTAGGTGGAGAAGGTAGTCGTGGACCTGGGTTCATGCTAGGGCCGGAAAGGCCCATGAGGCGAGCCATTTTGGCGGCAGCGTCATTGTCGTCATTGTCTTCGTTCATCGTCTCCGGGATGTGAGTTGGAAGTGAAGGGAATGAGAACGCAGATTCATCGGTTCCCGTGGAGTGTGGCTCCTTAGAGGAGGTAGCGAGAGACCGAGCTCGAGCAAGGATATCCATCTCCGTTTCTTTCTCATATGGTACTCCTTCCTCTTCATCATCGTTCGAGCTCGTCTTTCCGTTCTTCTGACGTGTTTCAGCATCTAGTTCTGCTTCTTCCAGTGCTCTGAGGAGAATCTCATCTTCCGTCTCGAAAATTTCAGGTTCATCCTCCTTATTGTCATCCTCCTCGCCAAGTTCTTTCGCTGAGTGGTCCACATATCCTCTGGTCGCTCCTATTGCGTCCTCTGCTTCCTGCTCTAGTCTCTTAGCATCGGAAATGGTACGTCTTGCAGTCTCTGCCTTTGACTGTGCTGGCTTTGGTGAAGGGGCTGGAGTGGTATCAGATATGGAAGCGATGAAATCATTGACCTGATCTGTCAGCGCCCATCATCACTTACACGAACCTCTTGATCGTCATCATCTACCTCCAGGTCATATTCAACGCCCCGCAACTTCGCCATCCGTCTAGCCAACTCATCTTCCACTCCACCACTGCCCTTCCCGTTGGCATCGACTTGAGAAGGTCGCCCATCGGCTATACGTTCCAACTCATCGTCTTCCTCTTTTGCTTTCTTAGCTTGTTCGTCGCTGATTCCCTTGGATGTTGTAGCGATGGGAGTAGTGGTAGGAGGAGATTTGAGAGCTTGAAATCGTCTCAGCAGCTCTGCTTCTAAGTCGTTTGGAGGCATGACAAAAGACCGGTCGACATCCCGGTAGGAATGACGAATGCAAGTTTAGGGTTAGGCCGAGTTTGATGTTCTTGTAACTGTACTCTTTCTTTCTTTTTCCGTTTCTGTCATTCATTCGACCATGCAGCATCGTTGCTCGTCATCTCTCCATTCATACGGTCAAGATGCATACACTCGTGATGCATGTCAAGGGGTCATGGTTTCGAGATGCGTTGTCAACAGTAAGTGGTGTGTGTGATGTGGGTAAGGTTGAATCAACTTCTACATACACCCTTTGCCCCCTTATCCTTCCTATCGTAAACAAACACCATGCTATCAGTCTACTCTAACGATTCTGATGACATAGTACTACTGACTATCATTCACCATAGACGGCCTTTAACGATCTCAATACGATACAACGACGTATAGCGGTAACGAATCCTACCAAAACCGACCATGACAATTCCTGTTCCAGTACTGGCGACTCTACCCATCCCATTCGCTATACTACTCCTCCTACTCGCATGCTACCACCTCACTCCTCTTCTGCAGCTGATCCCTCACCTCACTCCTCGACTCTCGAAATTAGCCAATCTAATCCCACATCCTGGCCGGCGTAATCTACCTCGAGAATTCTTTAATCTCCCTCCACGACCAGAGGATGGAAATGATGACACACGACTTTCCGCTGCTGGATGTTTAGGAGTCAGGGGGAAATTGATGTTATTCTTGATCCTGCAAACGGGTGTATCATTGACTGCTGGATGGGTTTATGCTTTTGATCAAGGTATCGGACGAGGGGCGGGGGCGATGTTGGCTCTTTCAATCATACCTTTGCCCGCTAGTATTTTCACTCTAGCGATTTTCACCGCTTTCACCTACCAGTCGAGTCATCGACGCTATCACGACACATCTATACTCAACAAGATCCTGGTAGGAGGTGGAGTGACGCATGACACCCTATACCCTCGAATTTTACCTTTCTCGCTCATCCCTACCGTTCTGGTCACTGTCATTTCGACGATCCTGCCTTCGTCCGCTCACTTGGCTGTCCTTAGCTCGTCGGCAGCGCTGGTTGGATCTCTTTTGGTGATGAGCCTGGTAGGCAGATATCGAATTCGACAACAACATAGGAGTGGAGCGATTCGACTGCGTTCAACTTCGCCCGGTCTGGTCTCGGGAGAAGGGTCCGCTGTGCAGGAGCTGAGGGAGAAGGAGATTGATGACTGGGTCAGCTCTCCCGGTAAGCTTTCCTAACGTGAGCCCAATGCAGCTCATGTTCAGGACACGGATCATGTAGAATATCCGAATTCTCATACTCCCCCTCGGTCGCCACTCCTCATTCTCGTTCCCACCCTCGAGCTCGTTCTCGTGACTCGGATGGATCACCGACATCCTGGATCTCTTCGCCAACTGCTACACCTGCTACTATTCCCGAATGGAAATGGTCCCCTGGAGATACTATCGCAACTCCCGGTTCGGCCATCACAAGGGAACGATCCAGATCGCCTAGCCCTTTACCTGCGATCGAGGACATGCCTGAAAATGAGCCCAGAACCGCAAAATCTTCCGCAACGACCATGTATACCATGAGTCTATCTACCCCTGGATCTGGTCTGAGGTCTATTGGAGGATCGATGATGGGCGAATATTCGCCTGATCCGTTTCATCCAATGCCGAGAAACTTTCAATCACTATCAAGCTACCCTATCTCGCCCTCTCAGCTTGCCACTCCCGATCATCAGCCCACAAGGTCAAGAACCACCCTGATCTCCAACGCCCTTAGATCGGCAGACACACTGGCTTTCGTTCCCGAAGAAAGAACAAATTCGACTTTTACGCTTAATACCCATCCATCAGCTAGTGATTTCGTGACTCCTGACCGCAGGAGAGCACCACCTCCACCACCTATGCCAATGTATATGCCTCTCCCCCCAACTCCTACTTTTGCTAGATCTGAGACATTGTTTGACTGGCCTCATAAAGCTTCAACAGAGATGTTGATGGGTGAACGCGACTGGGTGGCAGTGAGTGAAGAAGGGACTGAAGCCGGCTGGGGTAGGGACGGGAAGGGTGTGGGCGTCGTTGCTGTCCTGTCGACTCTGGTCTGTTTTGTGAGTACTTCGACGGTGCCAGATACATAATTGACTCGTAGGGCTTATACTCTCCACTTCTGGTACTTGGTGTCTCGGATATAACTTTATCACTGTATCTAATCTCTATCTTACTGTCAGCGCCCACACTCGCCTTCACATCGCATTTACTCCGATATCGACCTGCTGAACGACATAGCAAAGGTTCCACCCGATCCGTATCGACTCATCAATCCCTGGCCTTGTTGTCGGAATCTCAATTGTCACTGCCCATCACTGTCTCGCCTAAGTTGACTCCTCCGGCTGAGAAACGGTCGACGATGATGAACGATACTCTCGCTAGATTACTTGGACCGAAACCGTCAGTCTCTGATTTTGGATACGATCGACGTCAAAGACCACATACCGTCTATGCAGATGCTCAGCGAGATGCTCAAGCGGAACAAAAGCTTCATCAAGTCATGGCTAGGCGATCTACCGATTTGTGGCTGGAGCAAGGGCACGCTATTGAGGGCGGGGGAATTATCTCCAGGGTCACCGAAATGTTGAAACCGTACCCAGCTATGAGAGTGCTCGATTCTATACCCGAACGACCCGATACCCTCACCAGATTGAGAGGTGGGGTCATGTCTATGATCGCCAAGCGAAAGAGTAATCACGACGAGGAACATAGTATGGCCAATATCGGTGCTCCTTCCATCTCCGTCACTTCGCCATCGAAATTCGATAGGAGAAGAGTCAGCGGTATATCCACCGCGGAAGAGGATTATGACTATGACCAAACCATGGGAAGCGCCGAGTTATCAGCGGAAATCCAGGTCGCGCAATATGGGCGAATGTCTAGGGGTCCTACGGTACTTTGTGGTCCTGGACATGCACGTGAGGATAGCTATGATGTCGATTGGCTTGGATCACAAATTCTTCCTGGGTAAGTCTAATCCAGGCTTCTGGTTCGGCTGAGCTGATTGCAGGTTGGTACCTGGGTTGGTCATTGGTCCCAATGTCCGAATTGGCCCTCGACCTGCTTCCATGGGCGCTCCTCCGCCCACTCAGATGCAGACGTCAATGGCGAACACTTCTGGTCATACTCGTGGGACATCATCGTCCATCGACTGGACGCCTGCTCGAAACACTACACAGCACTCATCTGGCGAGCCTGCTACACCCTCTCTCCGTCAACGATTGCGACACAAAGCTTCTTTCTCTTTACCCAACATATCGCCTGCAGACTTTACGGACGTCCGAAGCTCAATGGACGAATATGGACGTGAAAAGGGTATTGATCTGCCTCTTATCCCCGCAAACCTATCGCCTGTGGCCGAAGAGTCTGACCGGTCCCTTGGCTCGCTTGCTCTCGGTGTACTCCACGCGGATCAGATTGGGATGGACAGTATCATTTCGGAAGACGAGGCAATGGCACAAGAAATGGAGCAAGTCATGGCTATGGATACCCCTACTCGAGCTGAATTCGTTATTTCACCCCCCATGTCAAGCTACGCCTCTCATTCTGGGCGACTATCCAGTAGGGCTAGTAATCGAAGTGCGTTGTCGTATATATCGCACGGAGAAGCGCCTCCTGTACCCGACATGAGCCGAACCTCATTCGATGAATCACATCCTCTGGTCACGAGTGCTAATGTGAATTTCTCGAGACCTAGGCGACTTCAACCTCAGATCTCATTACCGACCATGTCCCATCCCCATCCACCTCCTCTTCAGCATCAGACCTCCTTCCCGACAATCGCGGTTGTCACCAACGACCTGAAACGATCCAGCGTCATTGAAGCTCACCCGCCATTGAATGCTCGAACACTCAACAACAAGAAATCGAACGAAACGATGCACTCTCGCATGTCGTCCTCGTTCACGGACGAATCCCATGGTCGATATGATGATGCGGAGGAATTCAGGCCGTCGAGACAGGAATTGACACTTGTCAAGCAGCTCAGAGAACGAGCTCAATCGGCTCAAGGTCATTCCGAGGGCGCTAAATCACAAGCTCAAGTTGTCAAGGGATTGAAACCACTCCAGTTGGTCGTCAACAAAAATGCGAATCGAGCCTCACTCCCTATTCAGAGGGGTGCGGTGCTGAAAGAGACTGGACGATTGGAGAGGATTACTCAACTACAAAAGGCTTCCAACGGTCCTCCCAAGATGTCGAAGAGGAGTATGGGGTCTGATAAGGAGAACATGTCGGTACATAAGGGATCCGCTACTAGTGGGACTAGCTTTGTGAAGAGGTCGGCCGG
>JALPCC010000115.1:0-28938 GCA_026538405.1 Cryptococcus sp. GC_Crypt_2
AACATGGCAGCTAGATGACAGGAGGACAGCTACCTCTGCTTACTAGCTCTACACATGCATGTACAATGTTGAATATTTCTACGACTACGCCAAGGTATGATGATGAAATGACGTCAACTATTTTACAAGAGGGAATAGGTATACGACATGGGAAGATTATCTCTTTCCTTTCTCTCATACATCACTACTCCTCTCTCTCTGCTCTATCTATCACATCAAGCAACCATAAACACAATGGACGCAAGTAACGTTAAGCAGGATATGGAAAGACTGGTCAAGGGATTCACCTCTCTGGACCCGTGAGTCCCATCAGCTATTCAGGAAATTTCAACTAACGAGTAGTAACGAATTCGACTCGGTCATTCACCAGTTCTTCAAGGTAGCTCGGGCTTTACAGTATATGCATCATGGCTGACTAATAGCACGATGCATCTATCGATAACTCTGCCTTGAAGATCAAGGGTGCAAGTAGAATTAGGGATTTTACTGCGCTTCAAGCTCAAATTGCGGATAGCAACCAAGTAGTTGGCAAGCCTTCTTACGATGACAAGTGGGTGTTACGGTTCTCTTCCTTTGTGATCTCCATCTCTCTACTCTTCATTCCCATCCCCGTCTGCTTCTTGCACTTCACTTCTCAAATCTTGACAACGTGAAAATATGCTGATGACAGACACAAAATCGTCAACTTTGAGTTTAAACGAAAATTCAAGTCGATCCCCATCGTCTCATCTTTCCTAGGATCAGTATGGAACTGTCAAGCACAAATTCACCTCGAGTCTCAAGGTTCAGATCAAGGAAAGATGTATGTGTCGAGAGTCAATGTCAAGGAACGACCCCACGCTTCATTCGTCAATGCCACGTATGTCCTCTCTCGTTCTCTATCTTAAGATTTGTAGAACCAGAGACTGACTTATAGCTTCTACTACCTGCTCCGACCATTCTTCTCCTTATTCGCAATCTTCATCTCGCAAGTATCAGCATTCTACTACAGGCATATCAAAGATACATGGTTCCAATTCATCTTTGCAGCCATTCACGAATTCACCATGGGTATCTGGAATGTGGTATTGAGGGAACAAAGTCATGTTAGGGGAAACGCTGGAAAATGGAAAGAAGCCAAGGGTGAGGATCTGAAAAAGTGGGTTCTCGGTTCAATGATCAAGTGATGATGTGCTGATGAGTAGGATGATTGAGCAGGCCAAATTAACTGCTGCGGGTGTCACCGATAGGCAGAACCTTGGAAAGTGAGTGTCCACATTCTCCTTCCCCATGTACTGGCGGATACCGAAGAGGGACGACTTGGTATAAAACCAGTCAAGGATGAGCTCCTGAGTCTTTGAATGGGAAACGCCGTCAGGTCCACATTTGCAGGGTTCCTTCTTCTGAACTCGAGAGCGTAGGATGCCATCTCAAGCCATGATTGATCCCTCCTCTCCTCCTTCTAGCGTCTAAATACAGGATAGGCACTGATGAACAGAATCATTGACCAAGCCAAATCTACTGCCGCCAATGTCGCCAACAACCAGAACCTCGGCAAGTAGGTCATCCGTCATGTCTTTCCCACTCATTCCTTCCACGTCATCGAGAACCTGGACCCTGCGTACCCTTGCTCCAGATGCTGATAAATAGAATCATTGACCAAGCCAAAACCACAGCATTAGACGTGACTAACAACGTCGAACTCCGAGCTCGAAACGCAGGCGTACCCGTTGATCAATACAAGAAACAAGCTGGTGAAATCGCTCAGGATCTACAGAAGAGAGTTCAGGAAGCTACTGGATATGTCCAGGAGCAGGCCGGTCGTGCTCAGAAACAGGGTATGTTTTCCCGTATCGACTATGCGATTCACGCGCTGATGCATAGCTGGCGAAGCGACAGAGCAGGCACAGAAGCAGGGTAAGTGGTTCCAAGCAAGTGGGAGTGGTACTGATGCTCAGCTGGTGATGCTGCTGGAGAAGCCAAGAAGCAATGTATGACGTTTCGAAACATCATTTATGAAGACGCTGATCAGAAGTGAATGGCGCCAAAGACCAGGCCAAGAAACAAGCGAGCAGCACCAAAGAGCAGGCGGAGCAAACTCGTACGTCCCCACCTTATCACCTTCATTCCCGCCGCTGACATTTAGTGGACAATTACAAGGATGAGGCCAAGAAGCAGGGTATGTCATGTTTCCTGCAAGACGCTCCAGTTTAAGGAGTAAAGCGGCTGATGGATAGTTGATTCGAATGGCAATGGTCAGGCTAAGAAGGGAGAGAAGAAGCAGGACAAGAAGCAGTGTAAGTCTCCGCGATTGCAATCCCAGTCAGAGTGTGACTGATGATCAAGCAAAGGACAACAACTCTCAATCCCAGACAAAGGGAACCGAGACTGGTATGTTTCACCAGATTCTACACCGCATTTGACATAGGATTGATCATTAGCATTCCCGAATGATAACGTCGACGTCGATGATGTCCCAACCACCCCTCTCGGAGGCCACGATCCCACCGCTCCCAACGCCTTTAGCTACGCTCACGCTGCCGACCTTTAGGCTTTTTCCTACCTCGACTCCACCTTTCTCAATATAGAAGTGATGTGATTGCGGATTCTGATCGAGGATATAGATACAATGTGAAGACATGAAGACAAATGTACTCGTAGGGTTGAAATAGCTGCTACTGCAATTGACCCACTTACGAATGGCTTTTATAGCCAAAGTCTTGGGCCTAGCTCTGCATCTCTGTGGATCGTTGACCGAAACCACCAACGAGATGTCGAGAATAACGACTGGGACGCATTAATCAATCTCCCACATTGGTTGTTGTCGGTAGTCGACGTTGGGCCGGACTTGGGCAAAACACATGAATGACCGGCCCGACTTCCTACCCCTGTGAGAGATTGCTCAACGGGGGTGCCCCAATGAATTTCAGAACTGTATAGTCAGTGGGTAATGGCCGGCCTTCTTGGCGACCGACCCTAAGTCTGCCATTGTTAAGATTCTGCATTTCCACTGTGCTATTATATTCTATCACTTGATTTGCTTCTGTTCTGGTCTGGTCTTTCACTCTAGCCTTCCAGAATCACTCCCGCGATACTCGTTCTTTCCATACTGAACAGCGGTCCACCAGCCTCAGTCGTATTCACACCTCCAAAAAGAACCTCCTTGACGGTACCATTAAGTCCCATAAGCTCAAAATCGACAGTACCACTTGGCACACCTGCGAAATTGTAGAAAACTTGCGCGGCCAGTACTAGGGTTTCCTTTTCACCATCATCCCGTGTTTTAGTCCAAGCAGCAACGTCAAGACCATTTTGTCCATCATTTGGTAAAGAAGTGGAAACCTTGCGTCGGGTGTTGACGGAGTCAATGACGAAGGATGATTGTGCTAAAAGCTGTGTAGCGACTGATGAAGCGTTCTATACCTCGTCAGCTCTGATCTTTTCCCCACACTATACTCAGACTAGAAATACATACGTATAGTATATCCACACCCGCGCTGGAGAAGTACCATCCGCAATGTCCCGTTACGCCATGATTCCAGGCAAGGACGACTTGTACTGCTCCTTCGTCACCTTCGGGTGCTCTCCACCAAAACTCGTCCCCATGATCATCAAACATCTGGGGTACGATCCATAAAGGCATATCCCTTGCTTTACCCGACAATCTCGCTCGATTTTTCCAATCATCAATCCTATTAGTGATATCGTAGAACGAGCCCATACACCCATCACAGCCTGAAACACCAAAATCATAAGTGATGGGTGTAGACCAACGTTTCGAGAAAGCACCATTCAGAGCGATAGGGTACGGATCGGCCAGAAGAATATCAGCACCGGATGAAAATTCGGTCCAATGATAGTCTGCGCAGTTTAGAACCAGGGCGACCGGATGATAAGGGTCAATCGAGTGGATGAGGTCTCGAGTGTCTTTAGTCGTATTTAGTGGCGTAGGGGGTCCGTCTGGCTCATCACCAGTGTACCAGATAAGTAAACCCTTGCGTGATCTGAATTCTTCGATCTGAGGCTGGACCAAAGTCAAATTTGCGAAACCTAGAATGTCAGCGTGGTGCTCTTCTCCGGTGCAGGATGAAAGGCCATACTATGTCGCATATCGTACATGACTCCCAGACCTAGTCGTTCCGCTTCATTGAAGTATTCGTAAATAGCCGTCTCGTTTCCGTTGAGTCGGTACGAATCACCAGGTGGTACCGGGTGAACCATAGTATAGTTCAGTCTACTCATGATTTGTAGCTTCTCCTTGTTACTATAGGTGAGCTGGAAGAAAAGGTCAGCAACCCAGACAACGGTTGGTGTTCGTCTCGAAAACTCACTTCACCCCGTTCATTCTCCTTCAGCGGCAATGGGATAGGTTCCCCATCCGAGTTGGAAAAGCCCTGACCATCTATTTCGGTTGTGTTGATACTCTACCCGTCAGCTCACGTGCCAGTCAAATGGCCAAGTGGAGAGCGACGTACATCATAAAATCCGAAAGGCAAGACTTGTTTCCAGTCCTGTCCCGCTTCATATTGCACCTTCAGATATCCTGTCTTTCGATCGATCTTGACCGAAGAGCCATTATACGGGTTCTCGGGTAGATACATGAGCTCGGTGGTATCGATGTAGGTAGTGTTCCCATGCTGCGCTGTACAGGTGATCAAGGTCGGGTCGGTCGAGGGCGAAAGACCTAGGTCAGATAATGTGAAATTGGCCAAGGTACCAGATGATCCGATTGGAAGTGGGAAGTTTTCCAGTACAATGGTCGAATTATCTAGAGATACTGTGACGGTCAAGTACTCGCCCTCGTTGCCAAAGACTGCATAGTAAGTTAGAGAGCGTATTTACTTCGGCCAGACAATTCCGACATACCCGGTTGTCCATAATCATATGTCACCGCTGCGTCGAAGATGATGGCTGGCGGATCGAGTGTATCGTCGCTAGGCAGATAAATTGAGCTAGCAGTGGAACACTTGAAGTCTAACAACTTTTGATCTCCGGAAGCAGGGTACGAAAATCGACTCTCGGACGGTGGGGGAGTACGAGGTGCTCCTACCTCGTATTGCTTGCCGCACCAAGTTTGGAAGTCTTGAGCATGGACCGGAGAAATCAGAAAGGGAAGTATGAACGAAAACATAGCGGCGGGTTGAATGCTCTTAATCATCTAACGGACTCTCAAGCCTACATTTTATAGAGTATATCCATATCTACTCCACACTAGTACTATCACTATTACTCGGAGGTGCCGGAGTCCGTCAATATCTATCGAACAACTTGCAGTAGTGTCGGATTTTGGCCGAACATACCGAGGTACTGTAATTAAGTGGGGTGTACTCGGTCATCTCCTAGCCTGTAATTGTAGTGTCTAAATGTACATTCAAGTGGGGATTTAGGATTTAGGCATTTTTACAACTTGGCATCCCCACTTTCGGTCAATTCCTGCAAAATGGTACAATTTCGGCATTTACACGAGATATCAGTTTGTGAGTATACACTCAATAGATCTACCAGTGGCAGTATGCATGTATATTGGTCCCTTCTGATCAAGTTCGTTCATGATGTGTGCTATCTATTTCCGCATCCATAAGAAGGGTCCGGTTACTACAGGACTCACTCCCAATGCAGGCAGACCCCGGTCTCTCAGATCTTTCGGACAGCTCATAGTTCGCCATATCCAAGTCATTACATCTCCGCCTCTGGTGTCTGGGTCACGCTCAGGGACTCTTCCCATTGATGAAATCAACTTCACATGACCGTTCTTGAGTGTCAGCGCACTCTGATTCCTATCGAGACCCTCGATACATGAGCCGAGTGAGGGAAATGCCCATGTCATGCCCAGAAACGAGTCATGAGGTTGTTTTGCTAAACAACCCTATAGGCGTGATCTGAGGCAATGCATATATGGCAGGTATCACAACTGATCGAAACTAGATAAGCACAATGGAAGACACCATATACACGACGGCTCCTTCGTTCACCCGTCCGGGCTCCCAGGTCTTCCATCAAACGAGGCAAAGTCCTTGAGGTGCATGACCTGGGTAACCTTCGGAAAAGTGCTGTACTTGGTGAATACGGTGAGTCTTCCATCGTCTTGATTATTCAACTTGTCCGGCCTATCAACATGTGCGGGATATGGATCTGCCCATCCGAGCCTGAGCGATGTCAGCTATCTAGACCGAGTGCGGTAGCAGGCTTCGTTCGACATACCACTGTTCACCTTCTCTGATGGAAGTGGACATGACGACCGACCAATCTCCTTCCCATTCAATCAGTATTGGGGTATAGTCCGCTTTGGAAAGGTAGTCGGACCCTATCAATATCAGCAGCTGATCAGATATACTTATGTCTTTCTCACACAAAGAATCGGGGTCCACCTCGGTAGTATTTGTCACATTCACTTCTTCACCTGTAAGGATCTGAAACAGCAGATCCCAATGAAAACTCGTTGCATTGGGTTCGCCAGGTGACCAACCAGCTCCCAGTGCACCTTCGATCAAAGCCCATGGCCACCTACCCAATATCAATCTCAAATCACATGAATCTCGGCACATGACGTGTATAACTCACCATGGTATCTCAAAGTCGACTCCACTTACATTCCTCGTGAAACCCTGCCCTTCCGCTTCCACATTCGCGAGATTATTTCTGTCGAGCTGCCTGTTCCAATCTTTCCACTCGGATCCTCCACTTTGATTGGAGAATAGAGCGACAGCTGCATACTTTCCACCGTGATCAATGAGGTCTTGTTCATTGGGAGGTTGAAACATTGATTTGATCCATTTACCATCAGGTGAGCATTTGGTCAGAGCGAGGATTACAGTCACTGCTGCTCGAAATATGGCTAATCATCTCAGCGCAATACTGTAGTCAGAAGAAACATACCATAGCCTGGTACGGAGTCGATTGCCACGTCCCTGGCTGATCTGTTAGCTCGGGCACGTCACAAAGCGAAAGGAATCCTCTCACTGTCCGCAACATGATCTACGGTGGGAATGTTGTTAATACCAAATAATCTCGAAAGGTCCGGGGAAGCGGTCGAGTCAGGACTCTCAGTTGCAACCGTCAAAGTCGAGGACGAGGAAAATGGCGATGAATGGGAGTCGATAGCCGACGGGGTGGACGATCCCAGAGTAGAGGAGTATGTCTGTGAGGCAGAGATAGAGACATTGGTGGTTGCTGACGTTTCGTCAGGCATTGGCTGAGTTGGCGACATAGCAAAAGTGTCTAACATCAGTGGTGTTTCACCTGTCTGGTTGCTGGTCAGATATACCACTTGCCACGAGGAGTATGACCAACGGAATCGGGAGCATGTCTCGCGAAGAGTTGGATTGGTAAGATTAGTAAAAGGTGCTCTAAAGTAGCAATGGCCAGCAAGGGGTGTATGGACCAGCTGACGCATCATGCCCCTACTGTCCTTTGTAGGCATCGAGATCCTTGAAGACAGGACAAAGGAACAGCTTGGGTCGATAGGGAGTCGTCCTCCATTCAGAGCGTCGATCGTCAATGCCTGTCGGTGACGTACGACTCATGCCGTGGCTATAGCATGAATATTGTCGTGGTATTGTGTGGTAGAGGGTGGAGCCGATTTCCATATCTGTCATCATGATTAGGTATATCACCACGTTTCAGCGGTAATGGAGACACAATGATATCGGCGATGTCACGATTTCATTATACTGCTATATTCTTATTCCATTATAAACCTCTGTTCCTGAAACCGAAAGCGGGTGATCTCCCCAACATATCCGCTCACATAATAACACAATCCTTCTTCTTCTTATCCATTCCCGTCGCTCCGCCCGCTCCGCCGGATACGCCCAAGTACGCATTTCCAAATTTCTGAATCATCTCTAATTCCCTCTTTGACAACTTTCTCTCATCCAAACTATCCCACTCTGTAATCCTTGATCCCAAAAGGAACTTGACGGTCCAATCGGCATATGTGAATCCAAACTTCCGTCCTTGAATCCTCTTGATTTCTCGACTTTCCTCTTCGTACGACGACATGACGTCCAGATGAGGTACTCCATTATCGAGTGATTGCTCGTATTCGTTGACCGTAGCTGGGTCGTCGGTACATAGTCCAACGGTGATATAACTTGCAGGGTACCGGCGCTGTGCATCGAGTAGGAAGTTTCGGAATGCTTGATGACCGCAATTGGGTGCTCCATCTGTAATGAGCAGAGTCAAGACTCCTTCCTCGTGTACCATGTGTTCAGGTGTCATTATGTCCCGCATAACTTCTAGTGTAGGGGTGGTGCCGTTCGGACTGGTATTGAAGAACGTGTGTAATTGATCCACCGAGTCCGCCTTCATTCCTCCTGGCAACATGTTCAAGAAGTACACGTCAATTGGGTCCCGCCCTCGAGCAACCGTCATCAAGTCGAATATCTCCTTGACCATTATCTGCAACAACTGCCATCGGCTCCGAGGTGGTTGTCCATAAACATTGAGCATAGCTTTCATGGACCCTGAATCATCAAGTACGAGTCGAATGGACGAGTACTCTCTTAATCGGGTGATTTGAGTAGCGAAATAAGGCGAAATGCCTTTAGATCGACAAGCGGCAAGGAGATGAGCATCGGTATTGTAATTGGCGGTATCCTTCATGCTGACGTCCTTGATGTAAGCCGGCGGCGGAGGCGGGGCGCCAGCGGGTGGTGCATATTGTGGTTCTGCACCTCCTTTTGCCGGTCCAGAAGGGGCTTGAAAGGGGTCTTGCTTGACTTGATCCATTGCTATAACTGCTTAATTGAATGAGATAAGATAGAACAACAACCGATCCCAGAATGTAGCCCGACTAGCCGACACCGCTTGGCATATGAAAGAAGGCGCCCAAAGTGGTAATCCGAAAAGAAGGCTTGATTAGTGCGCGTCATTCTTGTGGCCGGATTTCCGGGGTTTTATGAATCTGGACGATGCTCTTAATTAGGTTGCAGTCTCATCAGGCCAAGCTTCGGGCCATGATCGAAGCAATTGGTCAGGACGGTTAGTCAAAACAATCGGCCACCCCTCAACCGCACGATGGCCGCTGGTGTGAATGCTGGAAGGATAGCGGGCGGCGAGTTCGCTCAAGCTCTATAGTAGTACATGGATATTCATCGCTCGTCACACTAGTTACTACGCCTCTACCTTAGGGTATTAGTCTCGATGCGGAATTCTGATAGCGCAGCAGTACATGAGCTCTATGCCGCAGTACATGGCGCTCCAAAACAGACCGCCGTGGTAGCGGTGTTAGCGGCCGGTGCTTCCGGAGCCGACGAAGGAGTGTAATCTGGAGCACGTTCGCCGTTCAATAGCCTGAAAGAGTCCAGGCAGGCTACCGACAGTACCTCAATGTCATCGATATTGACGTCTTGCACAGTGATGCCCTCCTCTTCACCATCATAAAACGAAGTGGCGTAGTTGAGCCTACACTGATTAGCGGTTTTTCATCTCAATCCACGGGACTAACTTTTTGGTAGACTCATCAAAATGCATTACCGTAACCCATTTCTCCCATCGTTTGTCTTGAAGATATTCATGCTTCTCAACGTCGAATTTCCCAATTTCAAGAATGAAAGGAGTATCGTCTGCTTTTGCCAGATGTTTGTCTACGAGTCATTGAGCCGCTGGCAACGAGATTTTGACATGACTTACGAAAATCACTGATGATATCAGGCTTCACACCCCAGGCATCACGTCCACTGAGTAGCGATAATGTCTGCTTGGCAAGTTCTGAGCCAGCAGGTAGAGGACCGTCCCTCCATGTGCCCCATCCGGCTTGTAGTGCTCCTTTGTAAATGGCATAAGGCCACCTTCTGAATCAATAATACGCGAATACAACAGAGAAAAGGCTTACCAAGCGGAGTCATCAGTGAACCCAAAGACCGATTTGTGATCTTGGGCAGCGTTCTCTGCCTCGTCAAAAGTGACTTTGATCGTTTTCGGCTTTGTTTTTAGGTCTTCGGTGTCCATGTAGTATGGCACGACAGTCGTGTCGTCCTTCTTCTGCTCACTCTCACCATCATATCCTTCGAACCAGAGGTTTACGTTCTTGGGTCCAATCTTGCGAAGAGCTATTAACCCGTGTGCAAAGATGGAGCTCTCCTCGGCTATCGAATCAGTACTGCGTTGAATACAGGTCTGAGAGGACGTACAGCGCTCGCCCACTTTATCGCTGTGTATGACGATGTCGTCGAGATTCGGGCCTCCGTCATTGAAAAGTGCTTGGTCTGAGGCTCTGCCTTGAAGGCCAGTCGGGGTGGCGCTCACTGAGAAAATTAGCTTCGGACGGCAGTGTGGTACCTGTGCTCACCATGTAGGAGGGCTGGCAGGGCTGCAAGAGCCAGCAGGTAGGAATTGGTATTGATGGGTAACATCGTCTGGAGTTGTATATCTCGTAATATATGGTTTTCGGGTCTGGTATCGATATAGTCGATTCAAGATCAGATTGTCAGTTCACAATGAAAGAGAAGAGAGGGAAACATGGACCTTTTATATGGGTACGGGTCTGTTATATGATCAATCAATCAACCGTGAGCCGTAAAGGAGAATAGGATCAGAGTCTCATTAGGCGTATCAGTGATGATCATGACGTTCTGCCCATCAAAAGAAAGACATACTGAAACGAGCGATCGTCACTAGCCTCTAAATCTTCAGGGGTCAAAAGAAAGGAAGCTGCAGGATACGAAGTTTAAGTCAAGGATCAGAAGATGTGAGAGACCAGTCATCTTAGCTCGACAAAAGGATGGGATCGCCTTTACCCCTTGAATAAGTTTGATGTTGCACTGAATTGATCGCAGGTCGAAAGGAAAGAACGGAGTACATTGTTTGACATAACACCGAGCTTGCTCCTTGCAGACCGCTGAGACAATCGACTGAAAGGAAAAATTAACATCGCCCCAGTACGCTCAACGATGACATCCGAGAATTCCCCTGAAGTAGCGCGTGGTATAAGCTCGACGATAGGAGAACCCCAATCGAGTCAGTTGAAAAGCAATGCGGCATCGGCCGGCATATGAAAGAGGCGAATTCGATCTGGCCGAGAGACATGCTCTGCTCCCGTGTTGGCCTTACGGAATGACCTCAGGGGGTGGCCTACTTCAAGGGATGAGGATTGCCGCTTGATATAAACACCTGGAGTAGAAAGAAGACAAGTACATCACCGATACAAAACTACCGGTCCTTAATCTGGAACTCGACGACATACCAACCACTTCTCCCTCTTGGACATTGCATTCCAAGCGATCGCTCCTCCCGGATAGCACAACCCAGACATTGGCCTCGAGTGGCTCGATCCCTTACTGACCGTGAAGCTGCATTCGGACCTCCATATCCCGTTCGACAGCAGTCTTATATCCTCTCCATCTTCGAAGTGGCACCCCGCCGACAAACATCTCCTGGATTTCGGAAGACGATCGACCCTTACTTTCAGGCATGATGAAAAAGGCGAGAATGGTACCCGGGATACCAAGACAGACGAAGAACCAGGCAGTCCGGACGCTCCATACTTTCAACATGAGAGGAAGTGTGAAATTGATCATGACCGCGAATCTTTACACATCAGCACGGCGTGACTCTTGAGAGGCTCTACTTACAGATTGCAAAAGGCCAAGCCCCAGCCACAACCTCTCGCCTTGAATCGTTGCTCGTGCATTTCGGTCAAGTAGGCGTAACTTGTCGATGACTGGAAAGTGTTGAAAAATGACGCCATCACACCTCCGAAAACGAGAACCGCCCCCAAAGAAGAATTTTTCTGATACGGGAACATGCTGGTAATCGCGATTATAAGCACACCAGTGCAGGCTCCTCCGAATCCAATGATAGTCATCGGTCGTCGCCCGATTTTGTCGATCAACAACGCATCCAAGATTACAGCGATAAGACCGACTATAGCGATGATGAGAGTAACGAGGAAAGGGTCTCGATTGCCTGAAGATCAGCTCCTAGTTCACCGTGTCGATGCAGATAACTTTACCCGCGATCTGGAAGAAGTATGCTGCATTGGTTGAAAAAATGGCCAACCCTACGAATTGTTGGAGAATCTTGGGCCACGCGCCGATTAGGAATCGCTTTCCGTTTAGCCCCTTGAAGATCGCAAATGGACCCAATAGGTGAGCATCGGCGTCGTGCTGCTTTTGCACCTCGACAGTGTACAACATGATATTGAGTTCCCTGTCGACGTCGAACTTGTCGACCCCCTTGTAACTGTTCGACAAAACACGGCGCGCCAGATCGACTTTTCCATGTCGGACAGCCCATTGTGGCGACTCAGGCATGAACCAATAGACAATATAGCTTATACCGATCATGGCGAACTGCGTGAAAATAGTCGTTCTCCAGTCTAAGGGCGCCTTGTCGTTTCGGACCTTGAGCACGATATTGGCGAAAAGACCGCCAAGACTGAACCAGAGAGAGTAAGCAACGATCAGAAATCCACGCATCTGCACAGGAGCATGTTCATTGATGTACTGTACTGTGAGTTAGAAGTCCCATCAGGTGACATAAGGACATACCACAGGCAGTGTAGCTTGCACCGATCCTATACCCATGCCGCAGATGACTTTTCCGAGAGCCCATACACCCCAGTTGCCTACAGGAGTGACGGACTCAATCACAACTGCCTAATTTGTCAGTTGACAGTGGCGTGGCAAGAGCAAGGTATTCACAATGAGTAGAACGGTAGTGATAATGAACATGGCGTATCTTCGACCTAGCGCCTCGGACACATATTGGGCACCAAATTGACCAAACACCTGACCAGCACTATAATGTTAGCTGGACATAGACATCATAATCTACCTGAAAACACCGTTGAAGACCGAAACCCAAAGGGGGTTCAAAGCCATGGCACCAGTCTTTGGGTTGAGGTATTGACCATTAGAGATGTGATTGATGAAACCACGGTTCGCTAGAATCGAGCCGGAAATTTGGTTCTGGAAACCTGCGATGCGTATCAGTTGTTTGAACGAGAGGGTGGTGTAAGCGAAGATAAGGAACTCACCATCGGTACTTGCCGTGAAACCAGCCAGTGTGCAGAGAAGAAAGACTCGACGGAATGCCCAAATCGATTGGAACAATGGCAAAGTGTCGAGTTCCGATTTAAGTTGATACTCGCTGAACTCGGTTGATTTCAGGTCTTGGTCATACTTGGTGTCCTCGTGACCCTGGTTATTATTGTCCTCGATGTAGATCTCTATATCCTTTGCGTCTTCAGAAGACTGATGTACTGGCGGATGGATTTGGCTCATCGTGAAGAGTTCCAAGGATGGGTGACTTGTGAAAAGAGAATGCGATGGCCCCACAGCAATATTTATAGCTCCAAGTGCCCCACGAATGGCCCTGCATAATTGCAACATACCGGAGCTAGTGCCCGATCATCCGGGAAGTCGATACTAGTATTGCCCATCCTTTTTGAGGTATTGGTGAAATAACTCGGAGAGGAACCCGACCGCCAAGGTATTGCATGCGCCCGAGGGATCTGAGAACCGATCGTGGCGCGGTCCGTTATTCGGTCCAGCTGGAGATCTGTATCTAAAAGGAGCGGTCGATATCCACCTGAGGTCAGGTCTATCCACTTGAAATGGGCCGAACATTTGCAACACATTACGGTACCTGCACTATCGAA
This sequence comes from Cryptococcus sp. GC_Crypt_2, assembly GCA_026538405.1. Lineage (NCBI taxonomy): Eukaryota > Fungi > Basidiomycota > Tremellomycetes > Tremellales > Cryptococcaceae > Cryptococcus > Cryptococcus sp. GC_Crypt_2. The sequence continues at coordinate 13,583 of JALPCC010000115.1, forward strand.
TTGCACTGGGTACCTGAATTTCTTTGTTCGGAAATGATACAGCGTGACACAGACACCGGCCATTTCTACGTCTGCCTCCCTCCCCGATTGCAAGGGGTAGCCTCGGCGTGGAAGGACGTCTATCATGATATTTGACAGTCCGAAAACGTTGACACTTAACAAGCATTATTAATTGCCCGCACCGGTCAATTCGGCCCCGACGGAGGCCGAAGGCACGGGAGGCGTGAGATCTAGTGCAAATAAAAATAACGCCGTCATGTGGTGAAGTGATCGGCTCCAATTCAGCCTTCAGACACCTACAATGCGTCCTCAAACCCCTAGGGTTGTTCATCGATGACCAAACCCGAGTCGAGCAATTAGCAATAGGTCGTTCATGTGATTGGTAATACGTGAATTATGCCGGGTATCGGACCGGCGGTATGGAGTGGATAACATTTCGATACATGTCTTGACCATTTTACACGACTAGATACTCGATACTTGTCTGCTCTTCATTCGATGTCCAGATCTGACTATCCCCGTCTGACTGAGAGCGTGGCTCAGTCACTGCTTGAAGGCATTGTAAAGCTTGTTCTGTAAGGATGTAGCAATTCAGCTGATCCGCTGTAGACCACTCGACGACTAGGTCGATTTTTGGGAGGACCGTTCGCCGCGGAAAATTTATCGTCAGCCCTTGAGGTAGAAAGGGTCCATGATGATGAGCATGTCTGGATGCGATTTTGGTCAACTCCCGTGGACTCGAAGATCGCTTTCAATCAGGCAACATCGGAACTCTTGCTATCGGACCGGAAATATGAGAAGGGAACATTACTAGGACCGAGTTTCACGAATCATTGGATCCACGTAAAATTGAAGATTCCTGGATCCTTCAGAGTCTCCTCGGAGCCGATCGTTTGTGAGTGAATCAGCTCGCTAGTCGCCTGGTGAGTTTGATTAACCCTAACAGTTGAATTCGATCCCGGATGCGAAGCCCTCATCTACGACACTGAAGGCAAAGTTCTACATGGTATGTAGTTTACAGATTTCCTGACTAATACCTAGGTATAACCGGAGGACCAGACTCGAGCAAGGACGGTGTTCCAGGCACACAGGAAGATCGCCGGGTCGAGCATCTTCTGCCTGATCACGTTAAACAGTCTGGCAGTTACGAGTGTTTCATCGAAGTTTCGTAAGCAAGTTCGGGGGGCTCATATCCTGATGTTTAGGGCCAATTCCGTGTTTGGAGAAGGGTCCGATGGTTATAGGCATCATCCTCCAAATGTAGGTCCACCCAGAACACACACACGCTAACTTCTAGATGGACAAGTACTACGCGCTGGTTTCGGCCGATCTGGTCTTGGTCAACACCGAAGGTCGGGCCCTTGAATTGGACTTTCAGTCCCTTCGCCAGATCGCTCAAGACACACAATTGAATACCTCTCGTGTATCTCAGCGGGCTCTGAAAGCCTGTAATGATATCATGAACCATTTCACTAGGTGGCACAACGATGTGGAAGATGGATCACTAGCTCGAGTGATAGGGGAGTGTCGGCAAATCTCCCAAAGTGTTCTCGGTAGGCTCGATAAAGAGGCAGTCATGAAATTGACTACTCACAATCCTGATTGTGCACCCGAAGCCGCACTTTGGGCAATCGGTCACTGGTAGGTGCGACATAACGTACATGCGCTTACCAGGATAGTCATATCGATACCGCCTGGCTGTGGAGATACACACAAACACATCAAAAAATCGCTCGGAGCTGGAGTACACAATGTGATCTGATGGACCGATTCCCTAACTTTCGGTTTGCTGCTTCTTCCGCTCAGCACTACGTCTGGCTCAAGCAATATTACCCTGAAACATTCGATCGAGTCGCCAAGTATGTGTCACAAGGGAGATTCGCTCCTGTAGGTGGCGCTTGGCTAGAACATGACTGTATGATACCCTCTGGCGAGTCTTTCGTTCGTCAGTACCTATATGGACAGCAGTACTTCCAAAATACATTCGGAGCTCGATGCCGAGAAGCCTGGCTGCCAGACACCTTTGGATACGCCAGCCAACTCCCCCAAATCTTGCGTCTCTGCGGTACCGACTATTTCTTTACACAGAAGGTGAGAGGGACAAAAAACGATCCGAACTGATGATAGCTTTCTTGGAACAACATCAACGTCTTCCCGCACTCGACATTCAATTGGTGTGGCATCGACGGATCCCAGGTACTTGCGCATATGACACCAACAGACACCTACAATGCTCAATGCGACTACTCTGAAATCAAAAAAGGCGCCCGTAGCCATAAGAATCTCGCTGTATCGGACAAGTCCCTGCTTCTGTATGGCAATGGTGATGGCGGTGGTGGTCCGACTCCTCGTATGCTGGAGAAGGTAAGCGACAGCCTCCCTTGAATCCATTCTGAGCTCATTATCATAGCTTCAACGTCTGTCCTCGTTGGCTCAAGAGAATTCCGAGGTTCCGGCTGTCAAAATTGGCTTGCCTATTGACTTCTTTGAGACTATCCGAGAGGAAACCCTAGGTGGACGAACATTGCCGACTTGGAGAGGCGAGCTCTACTTTGAGCTTCATCGCGGAGTGAGTCACTGCAATTATTATTCCAAAGTAGTTAACAGGTAGACATACACCTCACAAGCTCGTATCAAGGAGGGAAACAGGAGGATGGAGCGACTTCTTAGAGAGTTAGAATATTTCGCCACGATTGCTTCAATAACAAGCTCTGATTACCAGTATCCTAAGTAAGTCCCGTAGCAAGCTCAAAGACAATATGCTCATGGGCGCAGGAATGAGCTCGATGCCATTTGGAAGGATGTCATGCTCAATCAGTTTCACGACGTGATTCCCGGCACAAGTATTCGCCTGGCGAATGAGGACGCGTGGGCGATCTATGACACGAGGTCCGAAGAGACAGAACGACTGATAGATAACGCCCTCAACGCCCTGCTGGTTCAAACGGAGTCTCCCGACGACTCTGAGAGCTCAATCATCGTCATCGATGCCCTTCGCCTGGCGCGTAGCGAGGTCATAGAATTCCCATCCACGTCGACGTCCGACTCGGAGGGCGATTCATCAGCCGTGACTCGTCACCTCATCGAGACTGACGATACTGGAGTTGGTAAAGTGGTCTCGCCTTGCTCGGGTCGGATTGCGCCCAAGGCTGTCATCAAGGGCGGATCTGCCGTCCTCGAAAATGCTCATTTCCGGTTGGAGATCAAAGACGGTCGATTGAAAAGCTTGATCGATGTTCAACTCCAGCGAGAGCTGATTCTTCCCGGTCCTGGAGCCGATGACGCCGGTCTGATGTTGTACGACGATTACCCCCTCGCTTACGACGCTTGGGATGCCGAGATCTATCATTTAGACCAATGCAGACAACTCAAATTTACCCACGTAGAGATCACCGCAAACGATGCTCTACGAGCGTCATTGACTGCCACTACGACATTTGGGAACAGCGAAGTCAGATTGACAGTGAGTTGACTTGGCGGGAGTTTAGCTTGCTGGCTTACATGCCCTAGTTCTCGTTGGATGCGGTACTTCCGAGCGATAGAGAGCGCTCCCCGATCCGAGTAGACGTAAATGCCGACTGGCGAGAGAGTCACCGTTTCTTGAAATGTAGGATGAAAATTCCACGCACTTGAGCTGAAATTCAGTCGCACTACCCATCGACATCCATTTCCCGTCGGCGACATATGGAACACAATTTGGGCTAATCGAGCGACCGACGCATCGGAACACACGCTTGGAGCAAGCTAAATTCGAGGTCTGTGCACATATGCTTGCCGACCTGAGTGAGGTCGGATACGGTGTTGCCATAGCCTCGGATTACAAATACGGCTATGCAGTAGAGAATAACACTATGCGGTGAGTGCATTACCAGTGTCGGACGGGCGACAATCACTTATGCCTCAGGATCTCGCTTCTTCGTTCCGCCAAGGCTCCAGATGCCGATATGGATATGGGCGTTCACAGGTTCTCATTCGCTATCATGCCACATGTTGGCCGGATGCAGGAGAGTGGGGTGGTAGTCCAAGCTCTCAAATTTACTAATCCGGTGAGAGGTGAGTCGAGATCCAACTTCTACATACACCCAGGCTCATATCCAGTTTTGCGGAGTAGGAATGTTGAAACGCCTTTACGCACCGTACGATGGACAGTGCTCAATGCCCCAAGTTTTCGAATTGAGACTGTCAAGCGTGGAGAGCTTGATCAAGTCAACGGCTGCCAGACGGTCGTTCTTCGTATCCTAGAGACACTGGGCTCTCGAGTCCGAGGCTTCCTGGATCTGTGAGGCCTAGCACCACCATGAGAGCGAAACTGACGCTATCTAGGTCCAACATGAATATACACTCATTACAATGGACCAATCTGCTCGAAGACCCGATGCCCCAAGATGGCGTCAAGGTTATAAGCAAGTTCACGTCGGGGGTCACCCGGGTAGAGCTTGATATGCGATGCTTCGAAATCAGGACGCTATTGATAACTCTGGGAGCAAGAGAGAGTAAGGTACAGTCATAGGTCAAGAGGGAATCGAGTGACACCTGTATGATGCATGAATTATGGGCAACCTCAACAATAGGTCAGGGCGGATGAGTGGCCAGAAGTATAATGCTTTGACAAATTTGTATCACCTGCCATCCCGACAGAGCCACTACGGCCAGACCAGCCGCCGATGGTTGCCACATTTGGTCATGGATTAATCCAATGGTTGGTGGAAAGCCTGTCAGACTCGAGCGTGATCACTAGAATCGAATCGAAGGGCAATGCAAGACAAGTACATCACAAATACGAAAACTACCGTCGTTGGCCCACAAATCATGACACCCTAACCAATACTTAGTAAACATATACAAACTCATTGTTCTTGACATCGGTCACATCCTCGAGAGCTGGCAAATTAGCAAAAGTCATCTGAATCAATAGAATTACTCACCATGCGCACCAACACCTGCTCCTGCTCCAGCTTCATCCTTTCCGTAAGCCTGATACTTGGATTCCATGGATGTATCGTGAATATGAGCTGGTTTTCCAGCGGCAACTCGCTGCCTTTGTCGTTGTTTGTTGAATAGCCATAATACAATCACTTGAATGCCGATGAGTCCTACTAGAGCAATGAAGATGATCAAAACAGCTCGGACACCAGGGAGGTAGTGTGATTCTTTGTCCTTTCCCTTGAATAGAAGTGGACCAATGATGTTTCCAGCTGCACTTGCGGCGTTGAAGAAGGCCACTAATGGATTAGCGGGTTTCTTATAATGATTATGGGTAGATGTACTGATTACTGATTTCTTGGTTTGACCAGCAGTGTTGGCGACGATCCAAGAGACGATCAATGGATTACCACCGAATAAGAAGGCCATGAGGTAGTATCCACCTAGAGCGACTGATGCTGTAAAGTTGTCGCTGGTTGCCTCGACGAAAATCATGGCGCATCCAGCGACGACCAAAACCATCAATCCCGCCAAGATAGCCGATTTGATTCGTAATTTGGCAGCGCAGTAACAACCGAATAAAATGGCGATAGTCTGTAGAGCTCCGAATGGCATAGAAAGAAGAGTCGTACTGGTTATCAGCTACATCCCTTCAAAAATGCTTCGGGAACACGTACACAAACTTGTCGTATCCAAATCCTTTAATGAGGGTAGGTCCAAAGACGTTGGTGACCGCGGCACCGATGTTGGGGAGCATAACAATACCCAACCAGATGTATGATTTGGGGTCGACAAAGACCTCAATAACTTGATCCCACTTCCATTCCCTAGTTCCAGTTCCAGTTTGATTAGCCCTCAATCGTTCATAGGCCATCTTTTTTTCGGTCTCGGTCAAGAATCGACAAGACTCAATATCGCTGTCGAGGAAGAACCAGACGATAGGTGCTGATGCGACTGTGAGGATACCAGCGACTAGGTATAGCGCCTGCCATGCTTTGAAGTTGTCAGAGTTGATGTGGCCCTGTTTGTCAGCTACAGATACTTGTTGCACACACGGACTCACAAGGCCAAAGGCTAAGATACTGGCAAAAATGGTAGCGATACCATTTGTACCATACCAAGCTGCAACTCGAAGAGGCTGTTCCGATCGTCGGTACCACTGAGCAGTGATTATAGAGAACAGGGGTAGACATCTGCTATATCAGAAGGAGCGCTAAAAAAAAGAACATGAAAGGCTTACCCAGCCTCGAACAGACCGAGGAAGAATCTACATGTTAGCATTCACACAAGTAATGGCAAAGGGAACTTACCTAGTAACATAGATTCCTCGGTGATCTTTGGAAGCCGCCATACAAGCCTCACTGACTCCCCAAGCAAAGACCAAGAAAGTCATCAAAGGCCTGGAAGGAATTCGAACGATAAGGTAAGAGGAGAATGGCTGCCAGGCAAGCTGGGCAATAGCGTGAATTGATCCGGCGAAACTATAATCAGCTTCAATCATTCACGAAGGACACCCGACTCACCTGTACTGTTCACCTGTCAATTTGAGATCTTCCGACAGACCAAAGACGTTTCCGAGACCAAAGACGACTTTATCGAAAATCTGAAGGAAATAGATCCAACAGAGTACGGCCAAAATCCGCTTATCGGTTTTTCTCCTAATCCTTCTATCCTAAAACCATCAGCCTAGTCTCATATAAACAAGAGAAATTATAAGCTTACGTCCTCCTCCGACAACTCGATCCTTTCCTCTATCATGTCACCCTTGCCAGTATGTGCTCGCTCCAGATCATCATGTTCCAACTCTTGTTTCTTGTCAATTTCCGATTGCATCTTGTTGGTAACAATAAGTTGATTGAGGAAAGGTGAATAAGTAACTCCAAGGGCGCCCCATCGGGGCTAGATATATGAGGAATAAAGGTCTAGCCACCCTCGTAATCCGAATAAGACGCGTCAGTACCCGATTTTTAGCACAGATCCCGTCTCTTACCGTACCCAGAACGTCAATCATCGGACACATGAGCCGGTGGCCCCGGTCCAGATTCCCGATATGGGGATCTGGCGGCAGACTCTCAAGAGGGGAATTGCCGAGGGCTGATTCAGCGGAGTGCAAAGATGGCTCCACAGGCACCGGTCTTGGCAAACGAGTTTAGAACTTGTAACTCCGCCTACCTGCGGCTCGAATGCCTTATAGAAACGATTAAGCGAAGATTTTTCGTGTATCCTTCAATTGCCGCCTGTGATAGGTGAGTCGTAATCGGTGGAATCGTCCGGATCTTGTGGATCATGATAGAGAAGATACAACGTCTTGCTCACAGAGGAAAGTTCTATCCGCTTACAGCCGACAGACTTGCTTCCGGATCGAACGGATTAATCTCGCTGCATCGATGGACCGGTCCGTAATCTACGTCTTGGTGGCAAGACAATCTACCGCGAGTAGCCGATACAGTTCCATATCAGTGGTTATGGTCCGAAGCAGCCGGTCAGCTTGACAAACGTAGTAGAGGGTGTGGTTGGTAGGCATGACTTCTCTTGCTGGTGATCCGCTGGCGGATTAGCACATCACTCAGGAGAGTGTGGTCGACGCAGCTGATTCGTACCGGGCACATGACTATGCAATGCATCAAGACTTGCTATCAAATATGTAATGTGTACGACCTATAGTCTATAATTCGTCATGCGACGAATAGGTAGTACCGAAGATGTTCAGCAATTCTACTTGTCAGCCAAACCGTCTCACGATTATTGTTTGGAATGAAGGATGTGAGTGAGTCTTGAACTCCGTCTCTTGGGGAAGATTTGTATGAGAAGTTGAGAGATTGACAGATCACGACTCACTCTCTCTCGTATCACTCGTTATTGCCGTTGGCATGACTACGCTATATTCGATATACATATCTCCCTGCGGAACATCGTGGAATGATGGCATCTATCTGTTAGCTCCAGCCTTCCGGTAAGCCGGTAGACGGCGCCTGATAGACAAAGGAGCTGTGACAGAAAGGGAAATTCAGGGGTGGGTGTTAAACGTAGACAACGAGTGGGTAAGTGGACGAAGGGTCCAAATGCAACGCATAGAAAATAGAGTCTGGACCTACACCTTCTCCTTCTATCACTTCAACCTCATCAGGTTGAGTCGTACCCTTTCTTGAGATCGGTATCGTCCGTCCATCAAGGTGTGTCAATGTCCTCTCAAATCCTAGCAATGCCTGTCATCAGTATATCATCTTCCATCGATCCCCCTTCAAAAGTGGTTTTCGCCGCAAAACCCTCGTTTCCGACTCAGCCTCCTCCTCCGATCCCCCAACAGAGGACCTCACGGCCCAGTCGAACAAAGACTCACCTCCGCAACACTCAACACCACCCTGCCCACGATCCCATTCTCCTTCCTACCCCATCCACCACCTCCATCTTTCTTCTGACTTCTAACCCTGACAACCACATCCCCAGCTTCCCATTCCGTGCTCTCATCGGCTTCTCCACTGAATATCTCTTCAAATCCTTCGGGAGCTCCTGCGGGAATATGAACAGCGAGGGTATGTTGGGTGTCCAAGACTTTATTGCCTTTACATCGGGGACAAAGGCGGGCTATACGTTTGCCTTTACCGGCGCATTGCTGGCATCTGGTATAAGCGAGGCCGAACATCGAGGGGGTCAAGAAGAAGAGATGCAAGGTTGAGATGTATGGAGGATGAGGTGAGGTAAGGTATGGTATGGTAAGATCTTCCACGCCTCTCAGTGCCTGCTGCATACGCATCCCAGTGACTGCCGATAGTCACGCATATCTCGCACTCAAAGCGAAGGCGAGTCGACGGCGTTGAGGTAAGAAATATAACTCACGTCATTTGAACATTCGTAAACATTCCCGGAAACACCTGATGTCGTTGGATTGTCACACCCTGGCCTTTACACGTATCACATCCTTTTATATCTGCGTCTGAGTGTGCTCCAGAGCCGTGACAGTGTGTACAGATCACTTTTCGGGGAATTTGGAACTGTCATTAGCGCTATTCTATCTTTTGGACCAGTCGTGGGGCATAGAAGGTCTCTTCGCTTAAGGGGGCCTGATTTCGATATCGAAATCAGGGAGAAGGGGGTTTCTCGACAGGATGGCAGCTAGAGATATGTAGGAAAAGGGGAACAATGAGAACGTGGAACAGAATGTGACGAAAGAGTGCATATACCAAAAGGGGAGAGCACTCACCTCGACAGTCCTTCCAGTATACATATCCGCCAGACTAACTTCCAAATTCGTCAACATTCCCGGTCCTCTCTGTTCTTGCTGTCCTCCACCTCCACCAAAGAATCTGGCAAATGGATCCTGCCCACCACCCTGTTTACGAGCTTCATGTTGTTTCAAACCTTCTTCACCGTGTCTATCGTATATTTTGCGTGTCTTTCAATCAGTTTCCATCAAATGTATGAGCAACTATGAGTTACCTCTTGCTCTGATAGGACCTCGTATGCTGGCATGTTAGTTCTGGTTCTTTAGCTGTACGAGATTGGGAAGATACCTTTTGCTACTTCGATAAATTTCTCATGGGCTGCCTCATCGGGATTAAGATCAGGGTGATACTTCTTTGAAAGGCGCTATCTGTTAGCTTGTGACGCTGTGATAGATTAGTAAGTTACTTACACGGTACGCTTTCTTAATATCAGCCTCGGAAGCATCCCTGCCAACTATTCATCAGCTCTCACTTCGATCAGAGCAAATGGACGGTAATGTACCTCCCAGCGTCTTGTATAGTGATTCAGCCGCTAAGCATGTTGATGCCAGTGCCAATGCTAGAGCCCATAAGAATGATGAGGGTAGCATCTGTTAAAAGAATATGATACTAAGAGGATAAAGCAAGAAAGATAACTAGACGTGGAGGTTGAACACACGTGATCTATCTTACGTCAGCAGAAACCGGCTATCGGCTTGTTGATCCTGTACCTATGGAACGAGTACGTCGTTTTATAGTAGTGCTCGTTATGGGCAGACTCAGCTTATATTCAGTCAAATAGAACGACGAGAGACATGGGTAAATCCAAGAGCACCAACCCGCCCGGGACAGAGGTGTTCAAGAGGCATCAAGAGGAATATCAACGGTATTCTCACCTCACAGAATCGGTTCAGCGGGAGCTACTTGCGGATGTCGAGGAACTGCGGGCTCAAGAGGGATGGGATGACGAGGTATACGAAGGCGTCAGAGCATGGGTTGATGATACAAATTCAATCTGGAGGCTACTTCGGGTACGTCAGGTGGGAGACCGTATTTCTACTAAGCTTATATACAGCGACACCGGTACGATGAACCTAAAACCCACGCAGCACTCTTAACATGCCTCTCGAAACGTATTTCACTCTCGCTCCATCGTCCAATACCGTCAATTCCTCCATACTCAGACTCGGCACTATGTTACATCCTACCTCTCCCTCGCTATACCGATATAATGGGTCGTCCAATCGTTGTGTTCTCCTTGAGGGAGGTTAGGCGGGATGGAGATGGGAAGATGGATGATTTGAAACACTGGAGTTGGTGGGCTTTGGAAATGATTAGGAGGTGCTTGAAGGATTATTGGGATATGAATACCTTGCGGGATGATGGTGTGAAAAGGGGTAAAGGTGGGGAAGGGTGTGTGATACTGGTTGATGCCGCTGGAGCTGGATATCGGAATTTGGTGAGTGATTCTCTTCAGAATTCAGTAACTGAGACTTCCAATCGAGGAGATGGGAACTTCTGAGGCAAAAGCGTGAAGCAGACAAAACGGAGCGGAGCGTCGAGAGTGGGGTAGGAGGAGGCTAACGAGTAGGAAGTGGAAATGCTGCCTACCCTACTCTCTGTCGGTCACAATCACTTTCCAGGTATATTCGATGCGGTCTATGTAACCAATGCGACATGGACCCATCGATCAATGTGGTCAATCATAAAACGAGTCCTACCGAAATCAGCACTTGACAAGATCATTTTCCTGGACAAAAGAACGGATGTGGAGAGGGTATTTGATTTGGATATACTACCTGCCCGTTAGTCTTCTCCCCTTATCGCGTCGTCTCGAGATTGATGACTGATCATAGATCTTGGAGGAAATGATGAGATGTCTTTCGAATCGCTGGGTAATCCTATTCTCAAACGGTACAGCCAACCTTCTCAGCATTACGCAAATTCGAGCAAAGAGAGTGGACCTCCGCCGATACCAACAACAAAATCAAATTCAATCACCATATCACCAAGTGGATCTTCTACATCAATAGCGGATATATATCACACAGCTCAAAATACCCCTTCTTCAAGTCGCAGACAAAGTTTAGTAGCAGGCATGGGATTACATATGTCGCGTGGTCCACTTCCGATGTCGCATCCACATCCACCTCAAGTCCAACCCATCCATATAGACACGACAACCATCGACGAGTCCACCACTTTATCTCGCCAAACATCAAAGACATCTTCCCCTGGTGGAGCCTTGAGAAAAATCAAGAGTTTATCCGATTTCCACCTGTACCTCTCCCCTTCCCGATTAGCGCATCTGGACGTTTTATCCGATTCAGAATCGGACTCAGATACTGATATTGAAGAAGAGCCGAAAAAGCATATAAGCCCAATGGCACGCCGCAGACCGCAAATGGCCGTTCTGGGAAAAGTGGCCGGAGAGGATGCACGGTCATATTCTGGAAGATTACAAGCTCATCATGCGAAGGTATTGGATGGGTATAAAGAGTCTAGAATGGTGGAAGCGTTCCCTAGTCGAACCGTCCAGGCGGTAGCTGCAGTTGGATCAGGGACGGATGACATTGAAACGAGGCTGGAAGAAGAGGATTTGGATCGTTCGAAGAGTTTCAAATCAGACCGACTAGGTCAGAGTGAACGACCTTCTACTCCCTGCTCTGCAACTACGCCTGGACCACCTATTTACCCTACAACCCAAGTACACTCAGCAGAAGTAGACTATCCCAACATCGAAGTTGCCGAAGGGAAAGAACAACCAATCTCGGCATTCCAATCGGATTTAAACCCATACTATGGATATCCAGCTGTACTTGCCGGAACGACCGTTCGACCTCGGTATCACCGCAACAGAAAGAGGGATTTAGTGAAAACATTACTATTCCTCTTTATACTTCGTATACAGTCATGGCGAGATACCTTCGAGCGGTTTCTGGGATTGAACAATCTAGGTACATGGTCTCTTACCCGATCTCTGAATTCGATCAAACAAGATCCTGGGAGTGGGTTGGTTCATCAAGGTGAATCAGATAGGAAGGTTGTTAAAAGGGTAGAAAAGGATTGGATCTGGATGGCTATTACATTCATCTTGTTGAGAGGGACATGGGCGCGAATATTGGGCGGTCCACTTGATGCCATAGGTCTGGGCGGCGTTAGGGATATGCTTGGTCTTGTTTGAGTTGTATGTTTACATTACGTTGTAGAATACTCTTACAGTTGTATCCACGTGAATTCTTGATTTTTTTGAATGATAGACGCGACTGGAGTTGTCATAACGCGCTCCTTTGTCTGATTACAACACCTTTGTCTTTCGTCTTACACTACACCGGTAGAGCTCGGTTGGGTTGAATCTCACCTGTAAACTAGGGACTATGGGGGTGTTGAGACTTGGGATATGTATAGGAGGCGTGTACTCTACATTCCTCCTATGGGCCATAGCTCAAGAACGATGTGAGTCAATGTTCCCTCACTTCCGGATGGCAGGGAAAGTGGGGGACGATTTCGGACGATGGAGCTTATAGAACCTGTCCTATAGGATCCAGGACTGTTGGTCGATAACGAAAAAGGAGCTGAACACTAGTATCAAAACCATTCCTTTCAACTCACCCTCATCCAAACCCGCACACCTCGATGTCCAGTATCGATAAATTCCCTTCTGCCCTCTTCCTAAATTTCGCACAAGCTACCGCGAGTTGTCTCTCAGCGATCTTATACTTGGTAGTAGGAAGTTGGAGGGATGGGTCGTTACGATCAAAAGGATTGAAGGGGGTATTGGGGATTGATCAATTGTCTTCCACGATTTCTCGGGATACCAACAGTGGAATCAAGGAGAAACCAAATTCGAATGGAACCGACCATGCTGGGCTGAACGGTGTGAATGGAATTAAAAAGACGGATACGAAGACGAATGCGAGGACGGACATGAAAACACCATTAATGCAGACATTACCATTCTTATTACTTCAAGTATCGGCTTTCCAGACAATTGCTGGACCTATTGGATTCTCGGCTCTCAGACATATATCGTATCCTACTATGGTACTTGGAAAGGTAAGTCAAATTTCTCCTAACTTCATCAACCCTTCGAGGTCTATCCATAAGATCCAGGAGACCAGGCGAAGAGCAAAAAGGTATAGCGCATACAACTCGGGAGATTAAAAAGCGGCTATGGGAGAGAGGAGACAGACTTGATGCCTCAAAGAGATCTCAGGTTCAAGGGAGAGTAGAACATAACGAGCAAGAAACCGCATTGCAAGATATAGATGGACGAGAACAGAACACTAACTCCCAGTCATGCAAATTAATCCCAGTCCTACTCCTAAACGTCCTCCTATATCGCCGTCGATTCTCACCACATAAATATCTAGTCGTATCACTAGTCACGGTTGGGATATCGATGTTCATGTTTTTTGGACCTAAGAAGGTGAAAGGTGGTGGTGGGGAGGATAGTGCTTGGGGATTAGGGTTACTTGTGGTGAAGTATGTCTATCCTATTCCACCTCTCGCCTTCATTTGTTCATGGCATCTGTCGTTGTTTCGTTACTACTTGAAACCCTTCATCCTTCCTCATCACACCTGCCTTCATCTACACTTCCGCATGGCTCGCCTTCAGATTCGCCTCTACCCCTTTCATCGACTTGATTCGGAACAACGCTAACGCTTCAGTCTCCTGATTGATGGTCTCACCAATTCTACCCAAGACCAGATCTTCACTAAATACCCCAAATTCACAGGCCAACAAATGATGTTCACAATGTCATCGTTCACTATCCTGCTTCTGTTACCCACCATGATCCTCCCTCTCCCCACCCACCCCCTCGCCCTTCTACACCTACCTTTCACTTCACCCGACCGTATCTTCCCTCTGCCGACATTGGATTTCTCTCCACCACCAATCCTTTCAGTCATCACTTTCATCTCTACCCATCCGACATCCTTACCTCCTCTAGCTGCGTATGCGCTATTGGGTGGTCTAGGCCAGTTGTTTATCTTCGAGACTATCCAACATTTCGGTTCATTGACTCTTGTCATGGTTACTGTAACGCGGAAACTGTTTACCATGCTGTTGAGTGTGATTGTGTTTAATCACTCTTTGACGATAGGTCAGTGGGCTGGGGTAGGGGTTGTATTTGGGGGGATCGGTGTAGAGGCTGGAATGAAGAGACGAGAAATGACAAGGAGGACCAAGAAGGATTGACATGACATACACAGAGATTAGATTAGATTGCATTGCATTGATCACCTGGCTCTTTCATCACTAATGGCGAGGTCTCTTGGTCAAGTGTCGTGAGTAGATGCAACAGCGTTATTGAAAGATACTTTCGAATAGCCGGATCTCCGAGACTGTGACCCATGAGATTGTCGCCCTTCGTTGTCGCATAGCATAGCCTAGCACTCATGAGGCAGACTGCGGATGCAGCATGTTGGTGACGTTCAGTGCTCTTTACTTGACGGTGTCTGAACTCTTATAGGCTTCTTACTGCGATGCAATGGTACCCCCTTGAAAGAGACGTGAATAGCTTATTGTAATCTATTTCCAGAATATCGTGACGTCGTCATGGTCATCCCATCATTTCAACCTTCTATACCTTCTGACTCACATTACTCTCTCACTCTCACTTGCTCTTCTACCATCAACACAATGGCATTGGGTAGACACGTAGATCCAGACGCACTCATTGCAAAGTCTCGAGATCATCCAGTCCACAAGCATATGGGCAAGAGGTCAGTTCAGCTTTGCTATTCACACTTGACATGAAGCTGATCATTAGGACTGATTTACACGATATTCCATATGCATCGAGATACGATGTTCAGATGGATCTCCCAAAGTACAAGATGCCAGAGAGTGGGGTGGACTCAAAGGTAGTCTATCAATTACTTCATGATGAGCTTGAACTTGGTGAGTCTGACACACGTGATTTGATCTGTTTTGTGCTGATGGAAGACGGTAATCCCAATATGAATCTCGCTTCGTGAGTTATGCCTCCACTGTGGGGGAGGGCCTGGCGCTGATATCAGCTTCGTTCATACTTGGGTACCTGATGAATGTAAGAAGCTTATGGAGGAGAATCTGAACAAGGTACGTCCCACTTGACAAGTTGAAGTACGAGCTAATGGCAGAATTTGGTAGATCAGGATGAATATCCTGCTGCTCAGCAGATCCATGAGCGATGTATCGTGAGTCTTCCTCAACGCATTGAGTTTGATCCATCCGAGACTACC
>JALPCC010000116.1:0-27239 GCA_026538405.1 Cryptococcus sp. GC_Crypt_2
ATGCGGCATAAGCTTCGAAATAAGCTTGATCTGGATCAGGTGGATCGGGTATAAATCCCCCAAATAAATCATTTGATGAATCGGTATCGACCGCCTTGTAGTAATCCGCATCTATCTCCTGAGATGATGATTCAGAGGATGAATGGGATTTAGAAATTGACATCGACATTGACATTGCGCTGGCGCTATTGGGTCCAGAAAATGCACCGACGCTATTGGGTCCAGAAAATACACTGGCGCTCCTTGGACCTGATTCTATTGGAAGTGATTCGGGTGGGGTATTTGAACCCAGGTTGAGATTTAAGGAAATGATTGATTGATTTCGATCACGTATTCGAGTTGGCGTAGCTATGTTCACTTGCTGTGATACTGCATCTGCTTGTTGTGTTGGTCCACCGAACGAAAAATTCGATACAGGTGGTAGACCGTATACAGGCATATCTAATGCTTGAGGTGGTGCAAGCTCGTTGTCCTCTCGGAATGATCCATATAAATCATGATGCGAGACTAGTCGTTGTACGGGCTTCTTGATGGAATCGCCAATACTCATTTGTCGAGCATATACTTCTGCCCTCATTCGTCCAGAAGGACTTGGCAAATATTGTGAAGACGTACGACGCCCTTGACGAGGTGAATTGGGTGATGGCGAACCGAGGATAGGTGTATATCGGGCATAAGGAACTGCCATCGATTGTAAGCGACGGGGATATAAGCCTTGGGTAGTGATGGCAGAAGCGCGTCGACGGTTCAAGTTGGGTTGCGAATCCGAAACGCCCATCGTCATAGGATACCCGCCAGAAGTCGGCGGTGGCATGGTAGCATATGGGAACGTAGCAACACCACGCGCGACATTACCCACAGCAGCAATCTCACCATTGGCAATTGATCGACGTCGTTGATCGGGGAATACAGGTGGTGCGAATCCGAATGTAGGTCCAAGTGCGTCATGTGGATTGAGGAATGGTGGAGTAAATGGTGTGATTGGGTTTGGAGTAGTTGCAAATGTAGTTGGTGTTTCGACGAGTGAACTGAATCCAGGTCCATTGATGAGGGTAGTATTTATAGGTGCTACCGATCGTAGTCGGTGGATATCTTCCGAAGTACTCGATCGGTGAAGGTGCGGTGATGGATTCATTGATGCGGAATGCCTAGGTCGAGGAATGGAAGATCTGCGGGATGTACTACCCGATTTCGATGGGGGCGTGTTAGTAGACGGTCCAGCAGCAGCAGCAGCGGCTTCTTCCTTGACTATCCTATTTCTACTCATCAGCCCAAATTGGTCTCGAGACAGACAGACTACTGACCGATTGGTAAACCAAGTAGATACCTGCTGAAACGTTACACCGATAGCCGATGAAATCTCCATTTTCCTCTCTTTACTAGGATGGGTATTCTCGCTAAATCTCGCCAGTAAATATTCAGTCTGTTCCTTTGAATAATGATGCCTCTTGGACTGAGTGGTAGGAGCTTCCGATTCGATTTCCTGAGGTGGTGGTGGTGGTCCAGCCAATGGCAAAGGCAAAGGCATGGGAACGGGGAAGACAGATGATTCGTGAAATTGAATATTTGGGTTATTAGGATAATAAGACGTCGTAGGTGGTGGAATTGGGATTGGGATTGGGTTTGAATCGTGGATCGCTCCAAATGTATAACCTGCATTGGGAAGTGAGAGTTGTTGAGGAGGGTAAGGATATGGGTGATCGTAATGTTGTATCGTCACTGTTGGGTGCTGTCCCGGACCTGGACCTGGAGCGGGCACGAAATATTGATGCTGTGACATTGTGTCCATCTTGAGCGCCGGCGATCCAAGGGAAATCGGTACAGTGATCGTATCGACTCCAGTCTCTGCTTGGTAGAGGCTCGCAAGTGCCCTCGATGCGAAAATGTCGACCGAGACCTTACGGTAGGCCTTGGTAAGTGCGAGTAGCGCCTAAACAGAAAGTCGCGCCAGAGATGTGGACTTAAGTGTAAATGGGGCGCAGGTGAACGAGTAGCGTGTATCTTTCGTTGTTAGTCGCCAGTTGGGTATCGATATTCCATAGAGGTCGAGTGATGTATGCTTGTGCCCAATTTACTCAATGAGGTGGATGAGCGACTTTCGGGGTAAAGGTACGTGTAGCGGGTCGGGAGGGGATGTCAATCGGGTAAAGCGTGATGATGGTCTCTTGATGCTTCAACTTGAGTTATCCGATTTGTCGATAGGAATCTAACAACGCGTTGAGCGGGGTCCAAGATACTGATCAAGTGAAGGTACAAGTCGGAGTAATGAGTAACAAAAGGGGATAGTAAATGAAAGGGAATCCCAAGGTGGGTCTTGAATGGCAATAGAATTCACCTGCTCATACTTTCAATTTGTATACCATGAAAAGATTACCAAGAGTAGTAATTTAAAGTAAATTCCCCATAATGGCTGGAGTTGTCTATTCATCCGTAATATAAGTCATAGAGGTAAAAGCCACACAGCCACAGATATCGATACAATGTATGCAAGAGGTAATCTACTTGATGTTCTTACGATATGTATATGGTACTGATGAGAACAGAAAGAGATAAGAGGATGCACGAACTACACTAACTGACTGAAGACTATTCTACCAATCCATAATCATACCGTCCCTGTAGATCAGCACGTGCCTACCCTAAACAAGGGGGCGTAAATTTAATCTTACCACTTGATCATCTTTCCAGCAGTAGTATCCTTGGTAGTCTCTTCAATAACCTTCATCATCCCAGCTACTAGTCAGCATTTAGCATCGAAAGAAAGAGATGGAGAAAAGATGTACGGATCGTGTCAGAGAACTTGTCTGGGGCTTGACTGAGTCCAGCCGTTCTAGCGCCTTCATGACCCATTTCCCTAGCCGGATCAGCTGGAACTGGATACTGGATACTCTGAGATTTGATCTAGCTTACGTAGGTACCCATCCAGGATGAATACTCAAAACGATGATCTCAGGATGTTGAGCATTTGCTTTTGCACAAAAGAAGTTTACCGCTGCCTGATGGATCAGCATTTACTCTAGAAGGTAGTTGCGTAATGTACCTTACTCTGACCATAGATAGAGTTGTACTGTTATGAGCTTTAACACAGCTGATTCACATACGTTACCATGCTTCTTGCTTATCTGACCTTGATCTGAGGAGACGATGGCAAATACTCCATTCTCGACTAGCAATTGAAGAGTAGCTTGGAACAGAAGTAATGGCCCTCTGACCTGGACATTAGCTTCTGGTCAATTCAAAGCGAGCAGCTTACGTTGGTCTTGAACAAATCTTCTTGATGGTCTACATCGACATCGATAAATTTGATATCATGACTGAGGTTAATTGCAGCATTCGCAATCACTACATCCACTTCATGAACTCCGTTCTTCTTGAGTTCTTCGACTGCCTTGATATCAATTCGTGATCTCGACTGGATCGGGGAACTCGAGACATACCGTCTTGGCACCCACCTTCTTTCCAGCATCGAGCTTGACAATTACAACATCCCCTTCTACCTCCGGCATCTTGCTCACATCTCTGATAGCAGCGATAACCCGCCATCCCTTCTCGATGTAGGCCTTGGTCAACTCGAGGCCGATACTGTCCATCAGCGTCGCCACTTGTTAGGTCAGAGGTGAGGATTCAGCTTACCCTCGATTAGCACCTGTGATGAGTACTGTCTTCATTTTGGGTATGACTGGTTTTGTATATGGAGAAATGACAGCAACAGTGAGAGCGTCAGTAAGTTGACGACTCCGCATGACCTCAAGGAGCTCCTTTGTACGATCACCCTCCTTCGCCCATGGTTGTCTGTCATCGTCACTACGGCTGCATATCTGTACCCATTTCTCTTCAACCATTACTATCTGCTCTCTATGGACCATTCTCCTCTCAGTGGGATACAACCAGGTTACCAATCCATGATATCACCGTTCCTTCACATCAGCGCCCGTACCCCTATTCGTTGATGATTTAAAGACGCACCAGTTTACCATTTTTCCAGAGGTAGTATCCTTCTTAGCACTCTCGATGACGTTCAACATTCCAGCTGTTCATCAGTATAAGTCTTCTCGGCTTCCGGACTTCGAAGAGCGCCAATAATTGATAAGACTATGTCAGACAGCGGGGTGCGCAGGGATGGGAAAGAAAGGGAAAAGCAATTCGTAAGGAGAGCGCATACGGATAGTATCACTAAATTTCTCTGGAGCCTGTTCCATCCCCTGCAAGACTGCTCCTTCATTACCCATCTCACTGATCATTAGCTTATTGCTCTTTCCAATCCGATTGAAAGGGGAATAAGGAGACTCACGTAGGTACCCAGCCTGGATTCAGAGCTAGAATAACAAGTTCCGGATGTTCATAGTGGATTTTGGAAATGAAGAAATTTACAGCGGCCTATCGATCAGTCTCGGTCATGTATTGCCATGGGAATGGGTATAGGAGTGGGAATGACATTGTACATACCTTGCTCTGTCCGTAGATTGCGTTCGTCTATCATCAGTTCTATTCCACATCAGTATGGAAAGAAGGACGACACACCTTGCCATGTTTCTGACCAATCGTTCCTGCTCCCGAGGAGACTGTTGCAAATACCCCTTTATCCCCCAACAAGGGTAGGGTAGCTTGGAAGAGTAGTAGAGGGCCTCGGACCTGTTGTCAGTGATCGCCCTTTCATTGGTTCTAGTATTGATTTTGTGGGGATATATCAAGTAGCCTATGAGCGAATCTCAAGGTAGGTAGTAGCGTAGAGAGGGCAATATGTAAGTGAGGAGGTACAGGTGTGACGTGGGTGTAGGTGTAGGTGTAGGTGGTGGAGGATGGATTGACGTACATTGATCTTGAACGTCTCCTCTTGTAGATCCACATCTACATCTTTGAATCCAACTCCGCAAGCTAAGTTAATAGCTGCGTTTGCGATCACGACGTCTAGTCTATCGATCCCTTGTTTTCGAATCTCCTCAATTGCCTAGATATCAGTGTTTTGTCTTATAGACGTCCAATCGTCCCTGTATCAGGCCCCAGGCCCAAGGAGTGATGTGCGACGGAACAGGGAAGATGAACACGTTCTGTTGGAGGTGTACACCTGGGAAAGGAAGAAGAGGAAGAAGAGGAAGAGCTGAAAAAAGACATACCCTCTTAGCATCACCCTTGTCGCCTACTTCCAATTTAACAACCACAATATCCCCATCTAACTCTGGCATCTTAGAAACATCCCTTGCGGTAGCAATCACTTTCCATCCTTTCTCAAGGTATGCTTTAGTCAACTCAAGTCCCACACTGTTATCAGCTCCTGATAACTACGGAGAGACTATAACAAATAGTAGTATGTTACTGATGGAACTTACCCTCGATTAGCTCCTGTGATCAATACTGATTTACCCATCTTTTTTCACTTCTCGAGAGTTGTACAATAATGAAGTCGATGAATGAATAAGTGGAGATCAGCCCTATACCCCAGAGCGTCAGCACTCCCCACCACCCACCTCCACCTCTCGGCGAGACTCATGAACGATTGACGATACTAGACCTCCACTACCGTCATCACCGGTTACAGTACCGGTCAGGTCACTTGGCATCGGCGTAGATTCGGAGGATATGAAGTACCGAGATCTGCTTGAGTTCGGGTACACGTTATACATCAACAAATATAATAAGAAGTATGGAATGAGATTTGATATTTAAAATATGATATTTAAGAGTCAGATAGTCTATGAGAAGATATAAATCCCGTCACCCGGCTCGCTAAGTGTAGACCTACTGAGACTTCGTTGCGTCACCCACACGCTACTCACTCCGAGCTGCTTCGCCCTCGTCTACGACATCACAAACCCACCCCCACCCCTCAAGATTCTAGCAACACTCCTCCAGAACAATGCCTCTGCACCATCCAAGTCTCCCTCACTCCTCATCAATCCACCCCTATACCTAATCACATCCCCTTCTTTGACTCCCTCCTTATCCTTCATCCGCCTAACGACCACCTCGACAGCATCCTTTGCAGCTACTTTCGTATCGACATCAATCGATTCAGTAGTAACTGCCCTAAACCACCATGTTCTGAGTAACAGCATGACTGCTTTTTTACCCGATTCGTCTGCTCGCCATGAATTGGTTCGTCGATCTGCTAATTGAGATTCTTTTGTTCCTTCAATCAAGAATGACCATCCGACTTCACGAGCTGCCCATGTTGAATAAACTTCAGAGGTTACTAGTAAAGAAATCTTCTTTTCGGCAGCGATAGATAATCGAGGAGCGAGTGAGGCCATAAAGAGAGAACAGTAGGCGATAGCGTATAGAGTATCGGTCTTTGCTTGTGCCATGTAATTCGTAGGCATATCGCTTGTTGAGATTAAAGATAGAGCGGTCTTGTACTGTTTCACAGCTGAATCTAATTGTTCCCATGCGTTCTGGGCAAGTTTCGAAGAAGGAATCAATCCCTCAGCGGTCTCTTCAGTAGCTAGAGCAATGATGGATGCTTTTCGAGACCATGCCGATACTCCATCTGCCTGTTCTAATGGACCCGACATGGATGATAATCGACGATTCCTTGAACGGGTGGATTGAGCAGACTCGCCATGGGTCGGTAACCATGATCCACGCCTTGCTGAGGGCATATACGTAGATGATGAATGGGATGGTCGAGCATCGAAAGAAGAGACAACAGTATCGTCTGGAATAATAGCGAGTGCCGATCTAGGTGTAGCAGGTTTAGAAGCGGAACCATCACTTGATCCACTTGGTCTCCTTGTTTCCTCAAGTCGAGAAGGTAGAGGAGCTGACGATTTTCGTAATTGACCGAAACCTGATCCTGGTGATCCGGGTGATTTCAAATCTCCAGATCCACGTCTAAAGTTGAGTGTATCGAGAAGTTGAGATGTTTTACGAGGAATAGAGTGTTTCGTTTCAGGTGTTCGAGGTGTGAAGGCCCCTGAACCAATACCTAAACCTGTAGGTGTACCCTCATCCTCTTCCAAAATGGTTGGTTCGGCAGATCCATCTGAAGCTCTGGACAATTTCCTTCGATCGGAAGAACCCATACCAGTACCCATACTAGCTCTTCTTCCTTGTTTTCTCCTTCTCCATACCATTCTCATTAAATTGGCATAAGTCAATTTAGCATCTCCCAATTGCTTAGTAGCTTCCCATGCAAGTGTAGCCGCCGCAGCTCCCCTTGATCCTTTATGCTTGACTGCCTTTTCCCTACATTCCGTAGCTAAAACTTTGATATCGCCAATTAGAGCTTTGAAATCGTCATCGTCAAGTTCGACACCAAGAAGGAAAGTATGTCGTAGTCTTTCAATGGACGATTTTCCAGATGCCAATTGAACCCTGGTAATCAAGGAGGAAGAAGGTGTCTTTGATTTCGACTTGGTAGAAGCGGCAAGAGTCGCCATGTTGGATGCTTGATCTAGAGCTTGTTCGGCTAATTCCACATGAGCGTCGACGGTGGATAAGTCGAGAGCGAGAGACGAAACGGTAAGGGCGGCAGTTGATAATGCGAGGAAAGTCTCGGCCATAGCTGGAGCATGTGTCGCGGCAGTATCCTTTTTCAATGCCCTCATCCTATCCATTTTATCTCCTGCTACATCCTCTAGCAAAGATAACGCTTCCCTTGCTAATCCTCCAATCTGTCCATCCCAGACTTTGACCTCATCATCGGCCGTATCGTCAATGTCCAATAATGTCTGGGAAAGTAGAGCACATGCTTGAGCGAGTATTTCCCTTGCAGATAGCGATCTAGGGGCGATGACGAGTAAGTCACGAAGGAGAGAGGTGGCATCTTTGAGCGAAGCGGTAGCGACTCGTGGTGGTTGGTAGGATGATGCGAGGGTGATGAGGACTCGTGAACGAGCGAGCATGGCTCGAGCGTCGGATGGTCGAAAATCGAGACATAGGTTGAACAGGTCATTCGCTCGGTTCAAATGGTGGTATGCTTTCTCGGTACCAACATGATAAGTCTTTGATTTCGCTTCATGTCCGATTCCCCCTGGAGATTTAGCTTTTGCTCCCAAGCGTTGGAACATGGAGTGACTCACCTTCCATACATCCCTCGTAAGTGTTGTATCCATTACCCTTCCTAGCTGCCACATAGGGCTTATCAAGTGGATCCGAAACTAGTTCCAACATCGTAGCACTAGTCCCAGCACTATTAGTACCTAGACTCGTGATAGTTGCTCCACCACTTCCTGATCCACTCCCAGCAGAATTAGACCCACTACCACTACCATCGGAATCGTGTCGTCCCATATCAGGAGCAGCGTCACTAGGTGGTGATCTCGGTGGTGTAGGTAATCCGGTCAATCTATCAATGTTGGAGATAGGTTCTTCATGTTTCTCACCGTCCGGACCTAGGTTTATGGATTTACCTTTTCTGGCTATTGGGTCGGATTTAGCCGGTGAGGTGGGTGTAGCGACGGGAGAATAGTCGGATGCGAATAGTGACATTGTGATGGGTTGTTGTTTCGGGTGCGTAAGACTGGAGTCGGTAGTGTCGTTCGTTCGATTCTTGAGAGGGACTGAATGTAAGAATTGGGCTTCCAAGTGCGAAGAAATACTTACAGCCGTACAGTGAGTCCTGCTCACTGTGTTCCTTGCTGCGTTGATGGTGTATATGTATCGAATGTGATGTTCTGTCTGATATTGTATAGTAGAGCAGTTAATGAAGTGAGAGAGACAATGAATAGATCGACGTCGATATGAAGCCTACGATGTCCAGACCAAATCAAGTTACCTTAAGACTAAAAATCCAGGATCAAACCCTCAGACCTCAAAAGGCGTTATTGATCATCGTCACTACCCTCTCGTCTACTAACCGCACTAGGCAAAGTTAAGTTAATCCATTCGCCATCAAAAGCCACCGATATTCAATTGCCTAAAACCTATAAGGGTCAGCCCACGTATCCTTGTAAGGAAAGACTAAGAAGATGATCGTCGGAGGCTTGATGAAATGTCTCAGCCCGGTCAATTCAAGTTAAATGTGACGATTACCGGGAACAGGGAACATTATAAGGTCGGATACGGCAGGACGGCACGGAAAATATAATGCAAAGAGGGTGTAGGCCTGGGCATGGGCTGGCGCGTTCCTGGATTTAGGGCAAAGGAAAATGTGATTAAGGTTTGATTAAGGGACCGGAAGCGGAAGTGGCATTTGGGTGTTTGTATTGGGTGGGACTATATAGGGCGAGTCAGGATAGGCGCGGCCCGTAGGTAGATGGTAACCTCAGAATGGACTAGCTACAGGCGATTCATCTCATTGCTATTTTGCCATGCGTCATTCAAGGATGTAGACCACTACATGGCACAGCACGCTGTAACAGCCAAGGTCGGAAAGGAATCTCTACGTCAAACCGCTCACATCACCCCGGTCCTGTTACTCAAGCAACGGGCCGCAATACTTCGGCCCCTACAACCCCTCTCTCAGCCGTCAACTCCTACTCTTCCTCGCACTCGGCGTCCTCCGAAGAGTTGGCGGGTGAAGGCAAGCCGTTGTTCGAGGGGATGCGCGCGAAGGAGCTTTTGTTGTGAAGGGTCGAGACAACGGCCACGTTCGATTGGTAGCCGCAATCGCCGCCCGCAACTAACACAAGTCAGCTCATGAAACGTAAAAGGGGAGTACTGACTGCTTCCATTATCTGAATGACTGGTCATGTGGTAGTCGTGAGTGATCTCGGAAGATTGAGTTGGCTGTAATAAATTGACCTCTGGCCGCCATTTCGAGACAGCATCTCTTTCGATAAGTCTCCCACTGTCTCGTTTGAAAATCCCCAAGCGGCTGAGTACTTCCGTTTCATGCTCTTCAAATGCTTCATCCGCCTCAGTGGGATCTTGAGTACAGGTCAAGTCTGCGAATAGTCAGCTTGTAAGAAACTGTATTGATCTCAAATACTGACGGGGCACAACCCCATAAAGGCACGAATCATTTTGTTGAACTGAGCAGTGTTGCAAGTGAGACTCCTGGGTCGCTTGTAGCTGCCTCAGTCGTCGGATCTCCTCGATATTATCAACGATATAGTCGATTTTCACCTGATCGAATTCAGACGCTGCGAGGCGGGTCCTGAAATCTGTTTCAAGTCGTCCCATGGAGTGGCTTGCTGAGTGAGGAGCTGGTGAGTAGTTGTCGCCGTCATTGATGAACTGGGATTGTACTGAGAGATGCGGTTGCGAGTTTTCGCTGAATGATGCAGCAGTGTTCGCCGAGGAAGGAGGCTGGTGCCAATCATGCGGCCGCGCGTCTTCGAGATCGTGATGAGATAAGAAGGGATTGTTGATCGTTGACCCGCCACTAGTGTCACGAGATTTGTCAATCGGAATGCTACCAATGGTTGAACAAGGCCGGGACGGCATAGGAGCAATGAGGATCATAATAGCTGATAAACGGATATACGTATGGTGTGTTACTTGATCAGCCCATCGCTCATTGCAATACTACTGAACTCTCATAACATTCAAGCTGCGATATGTAAGGGGAACGCGTACAAAGGTACTACTGGCGGAACAGGAGACGATCTGTGGACACTTGAAAGGTTGACCAGAGTGGCTCCGTTCATCGCCTCGTCCTGGGATGACAAGCGTGATGACTTGACCTTAATTGTACTGAGTGCTGGGGGTCCGACTCGTTCCGCTATGTAGTCGGCTTTGCGATTACTTGACTATGAGTGTCGGGCTCGCGGTGGACTGGAAGACGGTCTGTGTATGAATTGACACGTTTGCTTCTAGTTCTAGTGATCAAGGCTAGGAGAGATCATGATGTGTGAGGGACAGCGACTGGCAAATCTCCGGTGAAAGTATGACTCCTCCATACTCTGTTCTTTGCACCTCGAGGATGCAAAAGTGCTAGTTCAGCTCCTTGATAGCCCTCAGTCACTCATGTGGGTGTACAGAATTAGGTTTCCCACGGTACCCTCTTGACGCGAGTGGAGGAGGAGGCCCGTGCTTCTACTATATGATGTCTTCTCGTTATTACTAGGGTACAACAACAATAAT
This sequence comes from Cryptococcus sp. GC_Crypt_2, assembly GCA_026538405.1. Classification (NCBI taxonomy): domain Eukaryota; kingdom Fungi; phylum Basidiomycota; class Tremellomycetes; order Tremellales; family Cryptococcaceae; genus Cryptococcus; species Cryptococcus sp. GC_Crypt_2. The sequence goes on from JALPCC010000116.1 coordinate 10,966, forward strand.
GAGTCAGGCATCGACGACTTCGCTGTTTAGAAGATTGGCTTGGGGTAGTAGTGTTACTTTGGAGATCAGGCTCGCAGAGAATGGACCTGGAGGGGGATCAGTTCCGGAGGTTTATTATGTGAGTCCAGCGAGAGATAGCGAGTAGCTAGTATGGATGAGCAAGCTGGCACCTCTTCCACCATGCGTCGAGATCTTACATCCTTCTCACCTCGGACGCGTGGTGCGCGTGGTTGCATCCTCGTAGCTTGTCCAGATATGACGGTATAGAGGAGGAGCTGATATCAGATGCAAGTTCCACGCTATACCTACTTATCCCTCTTGATACCCGAGATCAGAGAGAATATGGTAGAACTAGCACTGGATGATTCGTTATTGGAGAAATACCCCGAGAAGGATTGGTGGTTCGAGGAAGAACCGCCTGAAGTGGGAGATGGAGAAATGTTTGCTATTCAGGGGGTATGTAAATGGTATGTCTCATCGTTTTCTTTTGTTGGCTCATGTCTACTTCGAGACGTTCAAAATAGACGGCTGGAAAAGTGAAAAGCTAATAGTAGGCATTGGCCAATAGATTTAATACATCTACATTCCCTCATTTCTCGTCCCATCCCTTCATCCTCTTCTCCTTCACCATCCACATCGTCATCGTCACCATCACCGCTCAAGCTTCGACTACATCTTTCAAACCCACCTCACGATAAATTAAACTTGCCAAATAATATCGAACAATGTCGTAATTCATGGTTGAATCAAGTCAAAGAAGCAGATTTTGTAAGATGGAGAAATACAAGTCGAAGTACTGGGTTGAGAAGAGGGGAATTTGATGCGGGTTGGGAGGGGATCGTCAATGGTGAGTCTACTCTCGGCTCTAGTGGGGACGGACGCGCGATAAGGCCCAGTGAGTGGAGTGGGAGAGTGTGTGGGCTGGCGAGTCGAGTAGGAGGATACTGCGCACGATGTGGAGTGGATGTTTTGGCTGGAGTGAGACAGCGCCGCGGCGAGGGCGGTTGTTATGACGAGAACGGGTCATAGTGGATGTAGGCGGCCGTATATCAACGAGTGAGCTGGGCATAAATAGCATGGACAGTCCAAGAAGGATGCGGGACTATGTTCATGGAAGGGATGAAGGGCGATTTTGCGAGACCCGCTAGGGGTTCCACCACAATCTCAACATCAGACACGAAGGCGTGAGAGACCGGCGTCCTCAGCTGCATTTCTCTACGCTAAAACAGCCAGAACCTCTCAATCATACATCTCTCGCCATACCCAGAGCTAACTATCAGATGATTTCGATTCCTTCTCTAGATTCTCATCACGGATCCTCCCCCTCCCTACTCCAATACCACCACTACCCACTTCCAATATACAAGCGAGACCGGGAAGTACCGACCCGTCAGCCGGCCCGGCCTCGAAATCAGACTCAGCATATACTGTTCGTGCTATACCGATAAAGATTTATTTACCGGATAATGCACCTGTTTTACATGAAATGATTCCCCCTATAGGTGGGGATGGTGAGTTCATTCTTCTCGGCGCTTTGTTTCATTTCATTTTGACTACCTCTGCTCCGCACTCTCCTATAGCGCAATCATTCTTTCTCAGTCGTCGAACCCGGTTTCGAGGCAAGAGCTGACGAGTAGGTAAACCAACGACCATCCTATCCATTCTCCACACACACCTCCCTCTCCTCTTCCCTAAATCGTCCTCGGGCCCATATCCCCTTGCCATCCCCTTATTCCAAGGTATTGAATTACCACCCGAAACGGATTTAGCTTGGTTGAGTACTTGTTGTTGTGGTGCAGATGGATGGTTGAGGATTGGAATCAGGTTAAGAGCTGGGTAAGTATCTCGCTCATAGTGAGCGATGGAGTGAGCGAGTATGTATACGAGGTTACTGTAGAGTCGTTGTAATATGCATAATGTCATTACGCCCTCTCGTACGTAGACGCAGACGCAAATTCCCGGCCGTTCGGTGATACGGTCATTGATAACCGAGCTAAAGTAGATGTAGATCTGTGAATTAGTTCGGCATCGGTCACCGGGGATCAAGGTGAATTTAGTGACTACCGTACTCGTACAACTACTTTGTCTTCCCATTCATTGCTGCTTATCAATCAGACCTCGGTGATTCTACTGTGCGAGTACAATATAACAGAGACACACTGGACGCAGGCCGACATCCATTCCCACCCATCAACTCCCGCGTTCAGATATAAGGTGACTCGGCGAAAGATAAACAATCCACGGCCTACACAAAAACAATGTCACATCGAACAGAAGAAGGCGGATTGATAGTGGAAGAAGGAAATGAACATCCTTCACATTTAAATATAGAGGGTCAGAATGCTCAACATACGAATATTGCAGGGGAAGCGTTATCGGGAGGATCATCACGGTCGGAAGAGGGACAAGGGGAGAATGAGAAAGAGAAGAAGGGTGGGAAACCTGTAATGGAAAAATACGCTTATCACAGTATGTCTATGTTTATGTTGCTCTTTCTTGCTTTTCCTCATTCCTTGTCGTGATATTGACCATTCAGTATTTTCACCTGAAATGGCGGGTCTTCGGAAAGTAGTTGCGAAAATCTTGATACCGGCCTTGATATTGATCATCGTGGTCATGTGGGCATGTTTGCCTTTCTACTGGGGTTCATGTGAGTTCAATGTGCCACGAATATGACCTCTTCAAGGAGGTCTTCATGAGGGAATGGGGAGGACTGACGACTAGTATGGAAATCTAATAAATATACCGATAAACTCACAGTACGAGTAATTGACCGTGATCAGAGTACGATTGGACGTGGGGTCGTTGATTTCCTTGTATGTTCTCCCAGATCTATCTTTTACACTTACTGACCTTCAGCTCTCCCAGAAGAATCTCGGTTACTTCCCCACTTCCATCGATTCACTCCCAACGACCGAAGCTATCGAACATGATATAGTCCAAGAAGGAGCTTGGGCAACTGTTGAAGTTATTCAAGGCGCTACTTCCTTACTTGAAACGTCGAGAGCAAATGGAGATGGAGGATATAATGGATCACGATTGATTCAAGTCTATTATGCTCAGGCTAGGAATGAATTGGCAACGGGGAATTATTTGGTACCATACCTTCAGCAAGCTTTGGGCCGCATCACGGGGGAGTTGGGAATTAGGTTGTCGGCTCAATAGTATGTCCCCATTCTTGTTCCACCTTCTCCTGATTTCCTTTTGTCTCGGCCTGCACCAGCCTCATGATCGTCTATACATCGATCGCTCTCTACAGATACCTTTTCACGCCACCCTGATGCATACCGCGATGATCACTGACCCCAGTCTACAAGCCAATTCTGGTAACGCTACTGCCATGTCCCTTCTCGCTCAGGCACCCTCGACGATCGTGAACCCAGTCTACTTTACAATGAACAATATCCGACCTTACAATCAGCCGGTAGCTCAGGCTATCACTCTAGTAGGAGCGATCTACCTCTTGATCTTTTCATTCATTGTTACGATGGTATTATTCCCCATCAGAGAGATCATGTAAGTCTACTGCAGCTCAAAGGGATGTGACTGACGACTTTTTACAGTTCACCATTCCTTACTACTCGAGCATATATTGCTTTCCGCCTAATAGTCCCACCTACAATCTACCTCCTGATTGGATTCTTGTACGCCATGGTCACACTTCCTTTCAAAGCCCATTTCGGAGCACATTATACCTACGCGGGCGGATTCTTCCTTTGGGCATTCACAGTCTGGTTAGGTATGTGTGCGTTGGGTCTATCACTTGAATTCGCCATAACGATACTCGGTCAGAAGTTCATGGGATTCTTCCTGGTCGCCATCATTATTGCAAACGTTTCCGTCGCATCGTTACCGCATGAGCTACAGCCTTGGATTTATCGGTACGGGGCGGCTATGCCCTTTCATAATGTTGGACAGGCTGTCAGGACGATCATCTTCGATACTAAGAATGAAGTGGCGAAAAACTTGGGAATTTTATTGGCCTGGTTTGTGTTCAGTATGATTACTGTTTCTCTGGCTACTTGGTTAATGAGGAGGAAAAGTGTGAATGAGTACAGGAAGGAGAGGGCCGCGGCGTAGAGCAGGTGGAGGGGAGGTATCGTGGACAATCAGCAATGTACAACAATCAACACTGTCAAGCATGGATGCATCATTCCCATGTCCATTCCCATCCCAGTTCCCATGTACCTGTGCATGAGCAGCCGACCGAATATGCCAAGGTGCCGAGTGGGTAATGTCTCACGTAAAAAAGTCGCTCAAAGGCACGCTAAGTAAGTTACAGTAAGTACAGGGTAAGGTAAGGTAGGATACTGCGGGGACAAGGGGATGACCATGGGGCACGTCATACGCTAGTCTTATCTTTTGAACAACTTGGTCAAGTGGGATTCATGGACATATATACAAATGAGGGAGTGAGTGACTTGTTCCACTTCCCGAGAACTCCCCTACGCCTTCCCGTGTATACATTGCCGCATTTTACAAAGAGTACTGTAGGTATAGAGATATCAATACCCCAGTGGACCCCTTGAACGTCATCTTATAACCCTTGTTCCTGAGAATTCATCATCCCCCATTCAAGTACATACATATACTCGACAATGTTCCCACACCATTCATCTATACATCATTTCATACTCAACGATCCACCTAGTCCTAAGAGTCGGTCTATTCATCTAGAATATCAGGAAGATAGAACACCTACAGAGGAGTATCCTGATCCGTTAAATAAGGAGTATAGGATCGGAGACAAGGTGAGTGGGAGTCTCTTGATCTGCTTCTTGCACCTACTACACACACGCCCCATTCTTCTATACACATATAGTACAACACATCTACACCGCTTCTTTAAGCTCCGGCCGCAGTCCCGCATCTAACCGTTCCACACCACTTCCTTTGTCCTTGATCCTTCCTTCCAAACTACCAAATCCCCCTTCTTGAGATGTCCGCCATTCCCCCTTTACACCTTACAATGTACGAATGCTGATCATGGCTATTGCCTTTCAATCAACAATCGACGCTATACTACATTACTATCCACTTGATTCTACCTACACCAACAATAATCGAAATCACCTTGAAACAATCTCTGAATCCCCTACTACTTCCACTTCTACCACTTCTTTTGACGACCATACGCCATCATTACCTACGAACGATAACGATCTACCACCCCTTGAATTACCTCTTCCATACATCCACTCACCTATTGTATCACCTTCTCGATTCTCTCCTGAACATATACAATCGAAAATACAACAGGTCCAACAGCCTGAACCGAGACGAGCATCCACTTCTGCTTCACCAAAGAATATAATCAAGACCATGGAAACATCTCCAAATAGACTCACAGCCCCAAAGGCTACTCGAAATGGATCCTCACCATCTCGAAGCCCTTATCATGGTCTAACCGCTTTATCACCATTACAAGGTATATCACCTATGCAACCTATGAATATACCTAAACCGACATCTGGAGCCTCGACACCGACGAGACCAGCTTCATTGGGCCGAGTCCCGAGTAGGAGACAGAGTATGGTACAAAGTGCTGTAGAATGGAAGAGAGAGTCTGGTATAGAGAATATCAGTGCGGGGTCGCAAACCTCGAGGCTGATCTTGTGTAAAGCGCCCAAAGAGGACGAGGGGATCTTTGGCAAGGTGTACGTCATCTACAATTCGACATTCATGCTGTTTCTGTACTGATGATAGCCGCTCTAAATCGTCCTCAGCTCTCGCACCTTTCACCGCCGCAAGCCATGAATTCGCAGTATCACCCACATCCGACCGAGGACCTAGACGATCATTCGGTGCTCCCTTATTTAGCGCAATGAAACCACTCCATACCCGAACCTCGTCTTCTGGCAATACAATCACCGATACCTCTAATCGACTATTTGACAAAAGTTCCAAACCCATGTCACCAGATGATATATTCGAAATTGCGCATAGTCTCAAATCACCTATAGCGATCCCGGAAGGTGGATTTAAAGGTGCCGAGCTGAAACGACGTAAATCATCCGGAGCGAGGCGATCATCTTCAAGTCATTCCCTGGCCAACATGGCCGAAGAGACTAAACCGCCTCTAGCGCTTGAACCTGTTGAATATGTTCAAATGAATGAGGATGTGTTACTGCCGTTTGTGGAGCGACCTGAAGAAGTGGATGAATTACTGGCACACGAAAATAATAAGCGGTGGATGGCGGAATTAAAGGTTGCATTCCCGAAAGATAAAGCGAGAGAACACTGGCAAGCCCTCTCGCCTGAATCATGGAGCTGGGAAGAATTTATGCGACATCTACACCTCCCGCGTGCGCAATGTCCTGATTATCAATTCATTTTCCGAGCTCGACAAGCATGTCGTAAGAGATCTATTGCTCATTGGGAAAAGTTGGGTACTTGTCTAGGATGTGATGGGGATTTATTGAATGCAGGAGGGGATGATGGGTTACCTTCAACTTGGGGAATTGGAACAGAAGTATCGGATGATGAAGATGAAGATGATGATGATTATAAAGGTGGAAATCAAGTTTGGATAGAGGGATTAGCAGCTCTTGATCCAGAAGAAGCTGAACGAGCTGAACGAGAGTTTGCAGGTGCTTTTGGTACTATACAACCTGATAGTCCTGCAATGGGATTAGGAATGATGGGAGCTATAGGTGAAGATGAGGATGAGGAAGAATTATCTTTATCTGGACTCACTCCAGCTCAACGAGCGGGTAATCAAGCCAATACCGATCCATTCACTCAAACTCAAACTCAAGGAGGTCATTCACCAAGTATCACTTCTTCTTCACTTGGTACTTCGGCATCACTGAAAGCGAATACATATGTCGGTCTAACTATCATGACTTCTCCAAGAGGTCAAGGTCGTTCTCCAACTTCACCACGTCAATCGATGCACATGTCGATGTCGATGTCGCATGAAAAAGTATATCAACAAGAACGTTCATCGGGGGATCCATTGTTCGTATCTCATTTCGGAGGACTTAGTTTACAGCCCACCTTAGGGAGAGTGGATGGTGGAACGGCTGGTGCACCTGGTGGGAAAGCTCCAATGGGCATAGTTCCGATCGTTGCTGGAGAAGCGAGGAAGTGGGGATTGAATAGGAAGCAGAGTGGGGCTGGGCTGAGTGAGAGTGAGTCTTTGTTTCCTTTCTCTCCCTGTCCCCCGTCGTGTCTTCCTCGACGTCCTTCTCCACTCCTCCTGGACCTCCTGGACCTCCTGGACCTCCTGGTATGAAGTACTTGCTAATGCTAGGTGCAATCACTTTCGAGAGTGAATCTGATTATGGACCGGTACATGATGAAGTGGTCAAGCAGTGATCAGTGTTCAAGGAGAAGCAAGCATGTTGGAAGGGTGTATTGGGAATGGGAAGGAATAAGACGATAATTGAGGTTGTTGTTGATCGATACACGGAAATACGAAACTCTGATAGTTTGTTGATTTAGAATCTATAACGATGTAGCTGAATACACTGTATCTATTCCAGGACCGATACCAGGTAACTGACTCGGATTCCAAGGGGGATGGATAGCACTGTCGAGTAGAAAACCTCGATTGCTGGAAAGACGATGTGAGTATCAAGCTCGTAGTTATCATCGTCTGAGAGGCGAACAGGAAGCGATGGCACAAGAGCTCGATTTAGTGTAGCGGGACAACAACGATCCATGCTGGAGACCTACTAACTCTCATGTCCGCGTTCAGGTTTATATCTACCAATCTATCCATAGACCATTCTCTATCCAATGGAGTAAATCTAAACAGCACGCTTATTCTATCATTGTAAGCAATCATACCAACACCGAAACAACCTCGCTCATCGCGAAACGAAAAAGAACATACCTTCCAACCTAAAAATCCCTCCTCCTCACCACCACGCCTTGTTACTCTCCTTCGAACTCCACCTTCGTCCTCTTCTATAGATTTATCCAATCCAGTGATAATTCTCCTTCGTTTCATACCCGCTTCAATCTCGTTTTCCCATACTCGGAACGATTTTATGAGGGCATTCTCACGATTTCCACGGGGATTTAACCATGTTCGGAATGCCGTCAGCTGTTATTAGTGTCAATTCTTGGTTTAGGCGCACGATAGCACAGGTTAGGATGGGATGGGATGATATGGATTTAATCGAGGACACATAGGACCAAAAACTAACCTGTTCTGGAGTATCATAAACCCCCCATTCTCCTTGTCCCAATTTCTCACCTTCCTCCTTCCCCCTTCTTTCGTCTATATAACTCTTTTCAATTTCTCCAGAAATAGCCAACCAATCAATCTCATCTGAATCAACTCCTTGGATATATATTCTACCGGTCCCATAACCTCCTTCAGCCGAAATCGAAGTTGATAACGGAACCCCAGATCCAATCCCATCAAACCACCAAATCTTATTTCCAAACCTATCCCACCCTAAAGGTCTAGATCTCAAAGTATAGATATGTGTTCTGAACTCTAGATCAAGCTCCCTTAGTCTCAAACTAAGTTTCTCTTCCTCATCAATCAATCTCTTCTTTTCATTCGATAATGCCTTGGTCTCTTCTTTTTTGGCTTTAACAACTTCCCTCTCGGCTTTGATTTTCGCTTCTTCCTCTGCTTTTGAAGCGGCTTTATGCAAATTTGCTTGTCGACGGGATTTCACCAGGGGTTCAGATAGTGGCGAGGTTGGCGCTTCATCTTCCCCTGCTTCGGATGGTACAGGCGTTTCTTCAAGTTCATCATGTTCAGAGACTTGGACCGAGGATGCTATATCGAGTGGTTCTTCCTCTGCGTCGCCATTGGACTCCTTTTTAGGTTCCATCGCCAATAGATCCGCTTGCCTATTTGTTTAGCTGAATTCTCGTATCATCTCTGCCTAGCAAAGGGCCTCTATTTAACAAATCACAGAGGGCAAGCACATCTCGCTCGCCACTACTCGGAAACGGCTCAAACTCACATTTTCTTCCACTCGCGCTTAACATCCACCTGTTCCTTTCTGACTTCCGTAAGTGCACTCATACTTTCCTCCATATAATCCCTAATAACTCCAGTCTGAACTACTAGATCAATCAGCCAGCTGATAATCGCTAATTTATGAGTATGATGTAGACTCGAATATCTCTTTTCAGGTTTCGAAGGAATCAACCCTTGAGCTGAAGTAGCTGAAGTAGGTGCAGTAGCCCATGTAGGTCGTGTTGGAGCTGGTTTATCCTCATACGTGAGGTGTAGGATGTTATCGAGGTAAGAGGGTAATGATGTCAAAGTCCCTCTATCCCAAAGTAGACCGACCAGAGCTGATTCCCATCCTTTTCGATCTCTTGGGATTGGATTTGTCCAGGTAGATGCCAAATCGTCGGCAATCGGACGTAATGTCTCGGTCGTGGCTCCCTTTAATCCCTCCCAATAGTCGGTGTCATTCTCACCGTCTCCCGCTTGATTGGCAGGTACGCCCATCGGTCGGATCGCCTCGCCAGTCGAGAGATCCTTGATGAGGGTGTTGATTAGGCAGGAATGGATTTCAGCGATGATCGGAGATGGGGTATATGGGTCTTTATGGTAAAGGGACTGCTCGAATTCGTCTATCGTAAAGGGCGATAGATTGAGGGGTTTCCTGCGAGTCAGCTCCTCTTCTCAGACACTTTCACCCATGATTCCGTCTTTGCTCCTTGTTCCAATCACATTAAAGTGCACAAGTCGCAGACAGGAGAGCGAAAACACCAAAAAGCACATACCCCATGACGTTCAAGAAACTCCAAGACAGTAGCAGTTTCTCAAATTGATCTCCAAATGGTAGATTCCGTCCAACGCTCGGACGGACCAAGATTCGACCTTCTTTCTCATCCCTCTCGACATATTCCACCAGAAGATCTATGGTTAGCGAAGCTCTACTCTCTGGCTTCCTCCTTTTCAGAAGATCGAGAAGAAGTGGAGAGTAGAGGCCAATAAACCAAGGACGGGCAGAGAGGGAACAAGGAACAAGAACTCACCCTCTGCAGGAAACTTCATAGGCTTCTTCTTTTCTTCCTCTACTTTAACTTCATCCTTTTTACCCTTTTTTCTAGGTTTCTCCTCTTCCTCCTCCACCAATCCCAACCTCTCGTCCCTTTCTCGTTTTCTTCGATCCATCTGTCTTTCTCTGAATTCTTGGATCTCTTCGCGGATCTCATCAGACATTTCCGCGGGGATATTGTATCGTGCTGCTAATTGGGGTTTAACGATCCATGGAGAGTAGACTGCTGGGTCGCGGTCTACGCAATCTCTGATGAAACGTTTGAGCATTGCTCGAGAGAAATTTATGCGGTCTCGGCTGATGGTCAGCGGGCTGGATTGTAGAGCAGATGAGCGAGTGGATTCCCGGAAAAATATTATGTGTGAAGGATTGCAAGCGAGAGAGACGGGCATGTCTTTTGAAGCAGAGCTTCAGAAAGATGATGCAGAGAGTGATGAGATGGAGTACAGGGAAGAAGAAAGACTCACGAGATCTTATCAGCCTGAACTTCCATCAAGCTTCCCTCAAATTCCTCTCCAGACCCCCTAGAATCACCTTCCACAATCAATCTAGCACTGTAGAAGTATTTCATAGGATCATCATTCTCCAAGACATCCTCATTATCGAGATTCAAATTGGCAGCTAAATGATGATATTCCAAAGTAGATTGTGAAGGTGGTAGTGAACGAGGTGGAAAAGTTTTGATTATTCGAGCTAGGTATTTGTCACCTTGAACATCTACGAATACTTCTGACAAGCGTTAGCTGAAGTTTTTGGCATTTTGTTTTGATACTCACTCTCTTCGTTGAAGAATCGATTTACGAACCTCTCGTAAATCTTGTCGGCGAGAGTTTCGAGTTTACCTTCGATTTCTGCTCGTCAGCTCGGGTGTCTTCAGTTCCGTGAATTACGGGCTTTGCGAAGAGAGAGGTCCAAACAAGGGAGGAGGAAGGAGAGGAAGAGAGACTGACGGAATTGAACAGCACTCAATACGGCCCTTTTCAATTGTTTAGGGAATCGACTGTGTAATTGCCTTGTCTCTTTACGTTCATTTGCGTGTGCTGCAAAGTACGATAGTGTTGATTTTCCGCTGACTGTCTATTAGCCCTGACTCCATCTATGACCGTTGAGAGAGGTAATTGAAGAGGAACATACCTTCACATTGGTATAGGGGTTGTTGGTAGAAATTCATTCGATTCAGGTATGGTCTATGATCAGCGCCTTTTCTGAATTTCACAGGCCTCAAGCGGGACAGATAGGGCGTGTCAGGGAGAGGGCACAGACATATGGAAGGAGGAAGAGGGGGGGAGATAAACTTACTCGTATTCGGTGAATATCTCGCCTGTTTCTGGAATATAGTATACCTCCCTATCTGTAATCTTCCAACTTTCCGAAGCTACAGGTGGAGGAGGTGGTAACATCTCCCCTATACCATTGGCCATAGCTTCTTCCGCATCAACCTCCTCCTTGACTCCATTCCCGTTTTCATGCTGATCGTCATTCTCATCATCACTCTGGCGGATATTGACAGAACCATTAACGATCCATGTCCCTGCCTTCTTTCCTTTCGTCACAATGCCATTTGTAAATCCCTCTTCGAATACCCTCGATAGTAGTCTCAATTGATCATGATCATCCTCGCAATCAGGTGGAACCCAGCTCTTATCATCGTCCCCTACCTCTGATTCTGTTTCTGGTTTCTTTGATTTTTTGGGTTTACCGGGTGCGAGTGGGGGAGGTGGGGTAGATTCGTTTGCTTGGTCTCTGGAAGACGAAGCTAGAGGCTGGAGGATTGTAGCGAGGGAAGGGAGTGGTTGGTAGAGTACTGGTTTACGTTTTAGGAGCGGCATAGTTGTTTAATTATTTGATACTGGTAGGAGCTGATGTCCCGGGTGTCGCTTTTTGACGTATGGCCAGTGGAGGGTGACTGATAGAGTTGATCGTCTCAATAAATAGTCGTTATAACGTCTTACAAGCCATATGAGTGATATTTCGTGATATTGCCTAGCCTTGGCGATGAATAGCCAGGTGCAGTTCGATATCTCTGGACGACCTCCACTTTTTACTCGACAGATGGTGGATGTGAGCGAACGTGTGAGGGTGAACAGCTCGGAGGTGCTGCTGGTCTGGTAATGATCACGCAGAGAAGTGAGGTGCCGAGTACAGTGAGGAGTGATCAATTACCGAGGGAGCTGGGTCGGGATAGATCTTTTCACGCCTGCCCTGGAGTGGCACTGGCCAGTAAGCGGGGAGGGGGTAAGTTGGGGTTGCCATTTCACGAATACATTGTAGCTAGGAAATCTTCTGCAAGCCATCGCGTCAATCTACTCTACATGTTCCTTGCTACCAAATCTCCTCATGGCCATGCATATGCTATCCTTGTCACACCTATACTAAATCCAATAGGTATTGATTGTGCTTTATTTCAAAAGTTAGTCATATCCTATCTAGACGCGTCAACATCAAGTGCCACACTCATCTGCATTGCTTACACGTGTATTTAACTCCGTGTATTACCGGTGTCAGTGTCTGTGCTTATTAGGGTTATTAGGGTCTTCAAGACAAAGGAAAGGAAGGGAGTCTCCATTGTAACCTGTCTCAACTAGTTGTTATATCATAGCAGCTATACAGTGCATCAAGTATACTACACCAAGTCAATAGATATCGAACAACAGCCAACAGGATACACGGAAATAGGTGAGTAATCTTCCAGTACACCCCATCACCCTCCCCCACCTGACCACATATCCTCCACCTTCGACATCAATCTCATACATATCCATTCCATATTCGACTGGGCGACACACCACTTCACACCACCACTTATCCTACGCGTTACATGCTCTGGTCGAATATCCAAATATATACACTCGCACAAATCCTGCTTCCGTCAGATAGTCTAGTCTAGGTACAAGGAACTGATTGATCCTTCTTATTTACCACTTGCTCCAATTACCTCTTATTACCCGTGATATAATGGCCGAAACAGACACTTCACCTCCCGTCACCGCGACCAGCGCAACTTCTGTCAAACGAGAACGAGGATCTTCGCCCGAACAAGGATCTGATTCGAGCTCAACCAAACGCGCCAAGGCAGAGAACGGAGACGCTGTGACTGTAGCTGTTCCACCAGCATCAGAAGTCAAGGAGGAGGCAAAGGAAAAGACAGAGGCAAAGACAACAGAGTCTACCTCGGCCACAGCACCTAGCGAAAACGGGAACGGCCATCCGGCCCAAAAGATGAGTGATGACAGAATCGAGGGGTATGTAATCTTTGGTTGTGATTATTGGGGTAGAAGCTAACCAGAAGCGAGGGCGAGTCATCGGTGCCCAACTCTGCATCTTCGCTAGCACCTCCCCCACCTTCCATCCCTGCTACACCTGTCACTGCTGGTGAACCTCCTGTTCAGAATATCCAAATGAGGAGTTTGATTGTCACTGGCGATGCTAGTGTGATCATCGGTCGAGCCGGTGCGCACGTTAACGAGATCAGGGTCAGCTTCCTGTGTCAATCGTCACGGGCGTAGCTGACGAGCAGGAAAGGTCAAATGCCCGAGTCACCGTATCGGAATCGATTCCCGGAAACCCCGAACGTATTCTGAATGTTTCTGGAGCTTTGGACGCAGTTGCAAAGGTCAGTTGGACGATCTGCTGAAGTGACTTTTAGCTGATGTTAGGCATTCGGTCTTATTGTTCGACGAATCAATGACGAGCCATATGATATCGCCTCTGTTCCAGGTTCCCGAGCGGTCACGATCAAATTCATCATCCCCAACTCTCGCATGGGTTCCGTGTAAGCTCGCCCCCATCTGTCCTTTGGCGTGAGCTGATGATAGAATTGGTAAAGGTGGAGCCAAGATCAAGGAGATTCAAGAAGCTTCTGGTGCCCGTTTGAACGCCTCTGAGTCCATGCTACCAGGTTCTACTGAGGTAAGCTGCTGCCGCCGGTGGCCCGGATAGCGTATTAGCTGATCGCTAGCGAGTTTTGTCCGTATCTGGAGTAGCAGACGCAGTCCACATTGCCGTCTACTATATCGGAAACATCCTACTCGAGTTCAACGAACGAAACCCAGGAGCCGCCACTGGATTATACCGCCAACAAGGTGCTCGAGGTGGACCACCACCACCCCACATGGGTGCGCCTATGGGTGGAGGGCCAAGGGGTGACACATCCTCTATGCCCGGTGCTCAGACACAACAGATCTTCATTCCTAACGCTCTTGTCGGTGCCAGTATGTCCTTCTCTAGAAATGAGAGTGTAATTGAACTAGCTAATAATCAGTCATCGGTAAAGCCGGAGCAAAGATCAATGAGATTCGACAAGCTTCTCAATGTCAAGTTCGAGTTACTGATCCTGGAACACCCGCTACTGCTGGCGCGCCACCCAACCCTGAAGAGAGGTTGGTTACGATTACTGGGTTACCGCATAATATCAACACCGCCGTTCAGATGTTGTATGCGAGGTTGGAGCAGGAGAAGCAAAAGTCGATGGCATAGCGAGTGTCACAGAGGTGGGAGCGGGTGAATGGAGTACTAATGAGTGGTTAGCGAGCGAGAGGTGCGTTGGGGGATTGTGGGGGGAGGAGCAAACAGGCCAGAGTGGCAAGAGGAAGAACCAAAATGTCGTGCACATTCTGCAGTATAGGTGTAACTAGTATGATAATGATAATATGGCCTCCATCACGAATTGCAGCGTTAGTGTCAGCTGCATGCTGCTTCCTTTTCCATGCGGGTGTGACATAGCGACTATATCCCGACTTACCTCGAGACTTGACCGTGGTTGCTCATTCTCAGGCACGGATCTCGAAAAGTTGCAACTTCTTTCTACTTCGTTGTAATCTTCACGTTCAAGTACTACATATAACGATGCCTAAAGCAGTATCATCCACCTTCCGTCCAGCGACTATAGCGAACCCAAAGAAGAAAGGAGAGTCTTCTACTGGGAGTGGGAATGGGAAAGGAGATGGCAATGCTGCCGCGACTGGATCAGCTGGGTCTGGGGGAAGAAATCATTTGTTCAATACAGAGAGGTTCGGTCAGCATATCCTGACTAATCCTGCTGTTGCCCAGGGGTAAGTCCAACGTAGCGAGTGCCTAGAGAGCTCTAGCTGATCTCCTAGGATCGTTGATAAAGTATGTACAGATTCATTTGGCATCATACCCCTCTCTCTCCAACTACTCTCATCATATGCCCTGGATACCGATCCTGGTGGACTGGCAGAGCACTTGAAGTCGAGGTCACAGAATCAAAAGAATACAGAGTCATATGAGCTAGAGCTAATTGACAGGCAAACTTGAAACCAACAGATATAGTATTAGAAGTCGGACCTGGAACTGGAAATTTGACAGTCAGGATATTGAGTCAATGTAGGAAAGTTACGGCTGTAGAAATGGATCCTAGAATGGCTGCAGAGGTACAAAAGAGGGTCTTGGGAACGTGAGTCTTCTTTGTCGATTCGTGGGCTACATACAAACCCGCTACATCTCAAAGAAACGCCTGTTAATCTCGCACATCTTCATGCCCTTTTCACATTAAAACTACTACTCGGCCTTGATGTCGTGCCGAACCTGTATTCGAAACCAAGCTGACCTCAGGTCGGATCAGAAGAAATTGGAATTGATTATTGGTGATTTCGTTAAAGCGGATTTACCTTATTTCGACGTTTGTATCTCGAATACCCCGTATCAAGTGAGTCCATTCTCTCCTCTGGCAAGATCCTCCTCTCGCTCTCTACCCATCTATATCAAGCGAGTGGGGAGAGCTTCACCATGTGGGGTAAGACGATGTCTCTCACCTGGGGCCGAAGTCATACCTTGCTCGTGAAAACCACAAGACGACCCTCATCTTCTTTCCTACCATCATCCGTGATTTGTCCCTCTGCCCCCCGCCAGCTATAATTCACTCTAACACCAGATTTCATCACCACTAGTATTCAAACTCCTATCCCATCGACCTATGATAAGAACAGCAGTACTCATGTTTCAACGTGAATTCGCACTTCGTCTCACTGCAAGTCCGGGCTCGGGGATGTGGTGTAGGTTAGCTGCGAATGTTCAGTTGTATGCTAGGGTCGAACATATCATGAAGGTCGGAAAGGGTATGTCTTCTTCTCTTTATTCTTCCGGCTTTTTCCTCGTTTCGTGTTGTGGACTTGATCGAAGGGGTGATAAGCGAGAGCTGTCTGGATTCGGAGGAAGTAGGGCGAGAGTGGACATGGATATGGACTATTGGATAATCGCGGTCATTCTTCACTTGAAGAGGGTTGTCATGAATGGAGACACTTCAACGACACCATTTTCCGACCTTTC
>JALPCC010000117.1:0-27160 GCA_026538405.1 Cryptococcus sp. GC_Crypt_2
CTATCTATCTATCTATCTATCAATCTATCCGTCAATCTATCAAACTATCAATTTATCGATCTATTGCTCCATCTCAAGGTATAAGGTCTATTTGATACCATAGGCGGTCAGTGCACTGTGACAACAACAGACAACCACTGTTCCATGCCCCTTGTCTGCCAGACACCATATGTAGATAGCTGTCCCTATCATGTACCCAAGCAGGGCCAGGAAGCACTTTCCACACTGTTCCTCCTTCACACACTCCCTCACTTCTTCATCTCCTCTTTGCCCCTCTTCTGTCATGATGGCCATGATCTCTATGCTCTCTATTCCAGCTAACTCTGGGTACTTTGATTGATTTTACCTCTAAATGCCACATTGGGTACCTTGGCCTTGGTACATGGTCTTTGCCTTGACCATACAACAGCTTAACCATCCAATGGTCCAAGTAGTCCCATCCAATGGTCTAAGTACCCCTTTCTCTTCTTTCTATCCTATCAGTAGGAGTTGGTACAACTTGAAGGAAGTAGTACTGGAAGCATATAGAGAGCTTGTCATATTCTATTGTTGGTAGAATTCTACTATCTAAAGTCAACCATCTGAATTGTAGTCTACATCTTAAATTTGCATCTCATCTTCTATGTTACTCTTCTAGCTATCTGTCTGATACCTAGTGGAACTACACTGTGACAAATACTCTGCTAGAAAGGGAACTGAGCGTTACAGGAGGGCAGAGAATGTTCAACAGCCAGCTAGACAAGGTCTTAGTGCTGCAAATTTGGGCTTGCACCACTTGACAACAACAGCAGCACTTGATCAAATCTCCAAAGCAGAAAGGATCTCTGATGCCCACAGCTGATGGAGCCCATGAACAGTGAGCCTGATAGAGGACTCCCAGGGGTCTTTTGGACTGATTTGAAGCTTGCATGCATGAATAAGAGCAAATCTTCACTTTCTGCAATCAAGATGTCCCACTTGTAGTGTACCAGTGAATTTCTGTACTATACTCAGTTTTCACAGATGAGCAGTTATGTCTGTGCTGTTTGTTATATAGTTGCATCGAACCCACGTGCTCACGGTGTGATGTCCGAGTGGTCTAAGGAGATTGATTAGAACTGATTCAGCTCATCATATATCAATTCTGTTCGCAGGCGGGGGTTCGAATCCCTCTTACACCTTTTTGTTTTGTCTTGCTTCTCCAAGTCTTTCAGCAGCGGTCTATCTTGAATGGTGTGACTCCAAATGCTGCCCTTGTTACTCAATGGCTGTTGGCTTCCCTCCAACTAGGCGCTCACACCGATAAGTGAAAGGATTCCCATGGAACGTGGTGTCTTCGCCTGCCTATCCTGACTGTGCCGGGCTAGGCGCACGTGCCCTCCCACATGACGCTCGTCTGGTTGCCTTTCAGCCTTTGTTACCGTTGCAGTCCCATTTCCGTACCGACCTGTGTACTGGAAACCTGTATCGCTTCAAGCGCCTTTAGGGAGCTTGGACAAGCTTCTCCTTCGGGATGATGTCGCCCGCCACGCCGCCCGATAGATCCGCTGCACCGGGAAGAAAATCCATCCTTGATAGACTTTCGCTATCTCCCTCGCACAAGAGACATGATTCCCGACCATCTAGCGATGTTGACACGGGTCCACACATACCGCACAAGAGTGGGCCACGCATAACACGTCCATCGGACCGATATCCAATACATGCAGTCGCTGGACCCGCCTACGAGTCGATGTCCCCACACTCTCTCCCAGAGAGAGGGCCACGGGTACACGGGCAGAACGCTTATGCTGCCCACCCTCTTCCCATCTCCAACGGACAGGGAGCTACAGTTGAGATCGGAGGTATATCCCGATCTCGAGACGATTCTTATGGTATGTCTTGATATGGTTAGATTATGACTGACAAGGTAGCACCGCTTCAATCCGCCAATCCAGTTGATCCAGAGCGTCTTAAGCCGCAGCCTTCGGCAAAACAGCCAAGGGCGCCGGTCTCACCTCCACGCGGTCGTAACCCTATATACCCTGCCCTTGCATCTCCGCCTCGCACACACCAAGCTGCTGTGTTCCCATCGCCTCCGACGCAGCACCCGCCAAATTCTTCTGAGAGATCGTCACCACTCAAACTGGACACCACGTCCCCTGGTCTGCACCCAAGAACGACATCTAGCTCTCGTACGGTGACGCGCTCTTCGCCAGGTACGATACAGGGTCGAGTTCATGAGCTGATATATAGTTTCGCCCACTCAGAGCCCAAGACACATGCACATCATCGCGTCCTCGCGACATCCGCAGGAAAGGCAATCTCTGGATGCCCAGGCGTCGTCGCCTTCGCGTACCGATAGACAAGGTCGCCCCATGATGAGCACGCGACGATCCGCTGCTAGTAGTGCAAGGACAGTAACTCAGCTTAACATCGGGCCAACAACAGCGGCACCGTCATCATATCCAGCGTCACCGAGCTCTCCTCCTCAGACATCGCAACAAGTGTACAATAATCAAGCAATCACTGGACGAGCTCTTACCGAAGCAGGCGCCTACGCAAGAGCAATGGCATCGACATTATCGCGGTCTGGGTCGGCTCAAAATACGACCATCCCCTCCACTACAGCCAATATAAGCGAAACGCAACAGGACAGAGCCGAGCGGCCACTGCCCCATCCTCCTGGACATTTGACCAGTCCGACATCTCCCGTGCGTAGACCGGTCGACTCCCTTCCAAAGTCGAAGAGCTCGCCACGGCAATCTTTCACTGGCATCGCTCCTCGACCGGCTCCAGGTCTCTCGGATAGACAAATCAGATCGTCCTCAGCGATAGCAGCGTCAGACCCGTCAACTCAGGTGGCACAGAGTCTGCCAAAAGGTCAGGGGGCCTCTCCTGCTCCTCGACGACAAAGTAGGCAGTCGGACAGCACACAACTCCTTTCGCTTGCCGAGGGCCCGCAGTCCCAAGCGCCAGCCCGAATGCAATCGCACAGTGAGCTCGACAACGGATCGTTGATCGCCTCGATCACTACGCGTAGGCGGGCGACAGTCTTGCAGCGGCCAAGTGGACAGATCCAACTCGACTTTCTCCTTGCTGATCCTGCCATACAGTCGAATCTTCTCGGCGCCATAGGCATCAACACTTTCCTGTCGCTGAGCGGCTCATCTGAAAACGTGCGCCGGCAATTTACGGGAGAGTCAGTGGGGCGTTGGGTGCTCGGAGAATGGACTGTCGCTCCTCCGGTTCAGGCGGGAAATCGGTGGCCGAATCTTACAGTGTGGGAAGGCTTTTGTACGTGGCCAGTCTCTGCAAGTAGAAAACCGTTCTGACGACCAGTGGAGTCACTCCTTCACGATCCGGCGACGTATAGCACCTATCCAGCGCGGTGGCATAATCTACTGCGCCACTTGTCCTTATCGCATACTCTCGTTGTGCTCTATTTGCGGAGTCTCCCTCAATCTTGCTATCCCAATCACTCCCTTCTCCCATTCGAGGACGACGGAATCAATGTCACAACCTTTCCTTTCTCGGCATCTTCAGCTAGTCTAAGTTCAATGGGACAACCGAGATCCAGGGTGGGAAGCACGGCGGGTTCAGATGCTGGTAGCGTGGCACCATCACGGGCGCCACGTCGTGAGCGGGTCGTCGAGATCATCATGCCGGAGCCTCTGGCAGCGAGTCCTCACCAGGAAGGAAGCTCTTTGGACGCGACTCCTAAGGCCATGCGCCGCCGTGGCTCGATCTCATCGCTCGCCTCAGTGGCATCGTTTTCCTTTGGCCGACGACGAACCAACAGCTTGGCAACAGATATGCGACCTCAAGCTGCTATGGGCAAAGGTCTTTCGCTTGCTGAACCCGCCGCCTCGCTCGCTCCCGGTAAAGCAGCTCTACCTCCCGTCAGCTATCCCTCTGCCAAACGCTACGGCTTCAGGAACGCAAGCGATGCTCCCGGCCGAAAGCGTGTCACATCCGATTCTCGTCCTGGCTCCCTCTATTCTTTCCAGACCAGCCCCTCAGTCGCATCCTACATGCCTCGCAATTCTCAACTTGGCGAGTCCCGTCTCTCTGGTCTCGGAGGAGCGTGGCCACTCCAGGCGCCGCCCCCAATTGGTGTCCGCCCACGGTCTAGCTTCGGCAGCGTCGACTCTAATCGGCGCTCGGATCTCGGATCTCCGGTCCCGGGACGAAGATCGATGGCAGCGCAGCGGATTGAACCGGCTTTCGACAAGCCCATGCCTTATATTCCTGGACGCGCACCGGTATTGCGTGTCTTCATCCCCTTGTCCGAAAAAGTCCAAAGGTGGCCTTCTGCGGAGGGGGCAGCGGCGGCAATCGAAGAGCTAGAAAAATGCGGTGCTCTCAAACGAATGAGACTGGGAGATCTGATTGTGAGTCGCATCTGCCAGATCTCCAACTCATTTGCTGATGATAGGTCAACACTGCGATACGAGCGCCAAAGACGACAGAGCACGTATTGCTGTTCGTTCCATTTGTCAAGCACCTGCTTGTGCCCCTCCAATACACTCATATGGACACTGGACATCTTCCGGCCTACGTCGATGCTTTCGCTTTCCCCCCTTCGTACTATTACCCATTCCTTCCTGCTTCGCAGATTATCTTCTTGAACCTCGGTCCATATCGCGATCAGGGCCTCCAGGCACTACGTCTGGCCTCTGATAGGCGGGACATGACGGTAGCGTCCGGGGCTAGAATATCCGCAAAGCGTTACCTGTACGTGACCGGGGTAGAAATTGGCCCCAAGAATAACGTGGCATCCGAGTGGCATGGTATGGTCTCATTGGAGGCAGAGGGAACAGCAGAGGGTAAGGCAGAGCTGGAGCGGCGCTTTGGCAATGGCCCCCCTTCAACCGCGCCACTGGCCCCTTGGGAGATTGTAAAGGAGAAGAGTATGGGCGGGACGGTATGGTTACGTTTAACGAAAGAGAAGACCCAGCAATAAGTGTATGAAAAAATGCATATCCTTGAACGTTATTCACCTTCTGCGTCTCGTCTCCTTGCCAGCCGGTTCTGCGGTCAAAAATTCCAGCGTGGATTGCAGCCAACACAGTGCGCCTCCGGCAGAGTATCCGACAATTGAGGCGAAAGCAGCAGGGAGGGGAAATGCCTGGAGGATTAGCCGGAACATGCGTAGTGCACCCAACGTACCTGCCATGGACGTTCCCAATCAAGAGGGAAGACTACTGTGCCGAGCCAGGCTCCGGCGAGCGCACCCAGGATCGGGTAGAGGAGCGCCCGGTCGAGAGGCGTATCACAACTAGTCTCAGCTTGAATTGCTGCATCGCCACTTACCTGAATTCACAGAAAATCCTGATAATGCGATAACGTGACGTTGTCCTAGGGTCCACGACAAATCCGACCCCGACAGCATATATTAAAGGCCAGACTATCAAGATCGATAGGTGAAGCGCTAGCAAAAACGTCGCGGAAGCATGGCTAACATCAGCACAAGGCAAAGAAGTCGACACACCTCTCAAAGCTGGAGCCCAATGCGAAAGTGGCCACTGCGAGAATGACGGTCGACAAGAGAGTCATGATGGTCGCTTCCAAGCAACGCTACCATGATGTCAGTGCTAGAGAAAACGTACAAATGTGAATTCTGGGCTTACTTTCAGTGTTACTCGGGCTCGCGCGTCCCGGTCTGGCAGGCGTTCCGGTGACCACCATGTCCTAAGGGTAGGCGCCCACCAAAGTGCGCAGAAACTGATGCCCAAGATATCATACACCATTGTGCGAATGGGACTCGCGGTAAGGGGGACCAAGAACTGCCATTCAGGGCGGTCCAGCGCAGGACGGTCGACAGGTAGGGCATAAGGCCATTTTGAGCGAGGTAAGAGACAGAAAGAGGAGAGTAACAGACAAGCCAGCACACCCTGCTTGGAGGCATACTGGGCGAGCGGTAGCTGGCCAGCCACATTGACTGACATGGTGTGTATGAGCAACGAAAAGCACTTTACCTCGGTCTTCGCTGAACGCGTTTTGAAGGCGAGCCACGTGTTGAGCGTAACGTCATGGCTCGTACGTTGTCAAGTGTACCAACCCCTCTTGTGCCATATATACTCCTCCCAATGATCGACATTGGCCTCACAGTCTGACACTTTGCCAGGAAAAAGACATAGAAGGTGAAGGTATCGTAGTCGACCTATCCACCATGCAGTATCTCTCCAAGGCGTACAACTATTGTGAGTCCGGCCATTGGCCAAAAATCAAGTCTTGTCGTCGTTAATATCTCAGACTCGGGTATCAATCCAGCTACATTATCGGGCGCTATAGATGTCATTGTGATCCGCAAAGTCGATTCTGATGGCGAAGTCACCCTTTCCAGCTCGCCATTCCACGTCAGATTCGGCAAGCTCCAGGTGTTGCGGGCCGGGGAGAAAAGGGTCACCATCCGCCTACCCAATAACCTTCCGGCACCGCACATAGCCCCGTTCAGCATGAAGGTCGGCGAGACTGGTGAAGCTTTCTTTGTGCTTGAGACTACGGATGACGTCCCGGAAGATCTCATGACTAGTCCAGTTGTGATGCCAACGGAGGTGAGCTCGAGCTCAATCTCGAAGCTGATTCGCAGAACGACATATCCGACACGCCCTCGAGCGATCACAGTGTAGCTACTGCGCTTCCCGAACATCACTCCCTTACGCAGCAACCATTTGGCGAGACTGAACGCTTGGCTGGATCGGATGACCTGGGCGATGTGCCAAATCTTGATCTCAACGAGAGCCCTATGGAAGGCGGCAAGCGGAATAAGGTCAACGATGATGAAGGTGACGAGAGTACACATACGTCTGTTTTTAGTTCTGCCGCGTCTCTCCTTCCACCAATCCCCTTCATGTCTTCACGTACGCCAGAGACGAACGAGGCAGCCGAATCTCCGGAAGCTCGACATCGCCGCCACAAGTCGCATCCGCCGGCCATCTTCGAATCGACGCAGACGATCGACCCGTCCAATAGCGGGAGCGACCTCGGTTTGCACGCTCTATCCAAGCTGCCCTCGACATCGAGTGAATCCAGGTCAGGTCTACTGACTGATGGTTCGGAGGCAGACCGCGCAACTCCCAAGATTCTCCACCGTGACGACATCGTCCTAGACATCTCCGGGTACCACAGCGAGGAACAAACTGGTAGCGGCTCGATCGGGCGATCGAGTTTGGAGGTCCGCGAATCTGTACTCGAGACTTTTACTCGGGACTTGCTCGCAGCGATGCCCACCGATAGGCGCCCAGCCATGACCTTGCGCTCCACAGATCCAAATATCCTGAACACCGACATCAGGCAGGAGCCCAATCGAGTGATTGAAGACTCGGATGACGACGACGATCTGCTTGAGTCGCGCAGATTCGATCGAGCCAAGTCGGAACCGCCTGCTGAAGCCCCAAATCCTGTATCGCCGACCCTGGACCCTACTAGAGCAGCAATTGCCATGGACTATGCGTGGGATTGGGGTCGGGTTCCGCCCGCAGGACATGCCGATGAAGATCTTCCTGTTCCAGAGCGCCGAGAAAGCTTGCCCCCACTGGAATCCGAATCAACGGCTGCCTCTTCTGCCCGTCTGCGTAATGTGGAGGAGAATCCTTACCTTTTTGTTTTCGATTGCGAGGGTCGATCTCATACTTTTGAATTGTCGCTGTCAGAGGTCTCCGCTGGCAACAACGAGAGCAGGTTGGAGCTGTCCAGACAGTCTACATTTCTGGATCACCGCATCACCTTCCAAAAGTTCATCGAGAGCCCTCACATCGTCGATGACCCGAGGCTCGTTGTTCGATATAGCTTGCAGTAGGTCAAGGCTGAGAGCGATGTGTGGCTGACTGAAGGTATTCCACTTGGACAAATAATTACCGTCTACTCCACGCCCTCTCTTTGTATCGCAGGTCTCTCACACCGCCAACGCAGGAGAACGACCTTTTACCGTCTTTGGATGAGTTGGGAGTAGATGCGCCTCGGAATACTGGCTACACATGGTCTCGATGGTGGAGACGATCCCAAGCCACAGCCTCAACCCCTGCCCCCGCTGCTCCTCCGCCTCCTCCTCCTCCTCCTCCTCTCCCTCCTCTGACTCCGCCAGCATCCGCTCCTGCGTCAGCCAGTAGTCGATATGCCAAAACGCTGCGCCTCTCGTCTGATCAACTAGTCAGTCTCGACCTGTATTTGCACTAACTTGTAGAAACAGTTGGATCTCAAAGCTGGACCCAATACCGTCCAGTTCTCGGTGACGTCCTCATACACAGGCTTTTCTGTCTGCTCGGCACGAATCTTTCTCTGGGAAGAGACGGATCAGATCGTGATCTCTGATATCGATGGAACAATCACAAAGTAGGCCTGCACTTTAGTAATATTCGCTCACTACAGATCTGATGCGCTTGGCCATGTCTATGCCGCAATTGGCCGTGATTGGACCCACCTTGGTATCGCAAAGCTGTACACGGATATCGCCAACAACGGATACAGGATGCTGTACCTCACCTCTCGCGCCATTGGTCAAGCGGATTCTACTCGAGGCTATCTGAAGAGCATCGTGCAAGGCAACTATCGACTCCCCGAGGGGCCAGTCATCATGTCACCTGACCGTTTGATGGCAAGTCTACATAGGTACGCCCGTACATTAGACGATAGTTAATTACAGGGAGGTCATCATGAGAAAGCCCGAGTTGTTCAAGATGGCATGTCTACGAGATATACTCAGGTTATTTCCAAGCGGCACTCAGGAGGCATTCTATGCTGGGTTCGGCAATCGAATTACAGATGCGATGAGTTACCGCTCGGTTGGTATTCCTGCATCAAAGATTTACACGATCGATTCTACTGGTGTGGTCAAAACTGAACTACTACAAGCGGCGGGTCACAAGGGAAGTTATATACAGCTCGTGAGTTCCGCTCGTCTAGCTCCAATTGACGATAGAACGATCTCGTCAACGAGGTATTCCCGCCAGTCAGCACTAAATTCAAGCCCGAATACACTGACTTTAATTACTGGCGGTCGACCATTCCCGACATCGCCCTACCGGACCTCACGCCCCCATCTCCGGCGCTGTCGGCTCGGTCCGACACCTCGAGCCGCTTAAGCGTGCTGGGCAAGTTTACGGGACTGGGCAGGCGCTCTTCACGACAGCCTCTTCTGCCCACTTCCAAACCATCTTCTCGTCCAAGCAGTCCTTTGATCGGGCCCTCATACAGGTCGGACGACCTGAGCGATCCTGATAGTCGTCACAGCAGCATGCCAGGCTCTTTCGAGGAGGACGCCGGAAGCCATTTCCCAGCGCACTTCAGCTCGGAACGCAGTGATGAACAAGGCCAAACCGAGGAAGCAGAGGGCGCTTACGATTACGACAATGAGGAAGATAATTTCGATGACGATCTGCTCGCTACGGGTGAGATGCGGAATGTACCTTTTTAGCCTTGATGACAAGATCATGTATTCTGAATTGAATGAAGCGAGTTTTCATCCGCCGAGTCACTGATGTTGAGCTCTGATGTAACATGTCAGTCCCGAGCATGAAGCTGGTCGCATCCTCTACTCCCCTGATGCGGGAAGCCTGAATCGGCTCCTTCCCTGTGTGGTAACTGGATGCATTTCGCAGCAGGAGTATGGATCCCCTAGCTATCAAGAGATCCCTCACCACCATCTGGACCGACTTTGACTCCGGCCACAGCGTAGCTAGATCATCGTCAGAGGTCGAATAGGATGCGGAATCACAACACTCACGAGAAGAACAGGATCTTCATGGAAAGTGCCATGACCGCATGCAGTCCCACGACACCCAGAATCAGCAGCTTACTCAGCTTGTTGTCTGCCTATCTCCCTCAGCAATGTGACTCGAAATCAACTCACGGATTGTAGGATGGGGTATATGTTTTGTACGCTATGATCAGCTCAGGACCGATTACGTGACTTACAGAAAGAACCCGGAGCTTCCTGCTCCTACTGCAACTAGTATCCAGCGCAGAATTCCGATAGGTATCAGACAAAGAAAGCTGATGGGTACAAATACACTCAAGGCATATCCGTATGTGCCGAGTGCTTCGGCCACACTCCAGTCGCCTATGCCTAACCATTTCGTCGCACCCCATAACAGTGCAGGGACAAGGAGGCCGTAGACGTAAACGATTGAAAGAGCTGTCGATAGTAGAGGTAGATTGGTAGCTATATGCTGATTTGGATCCGATAGGTATTGCGTTATAGATGAGGTGAGAGTCGAGGTGGTGTACAAGACGAGAATGAGCGTCGTCAGTGTCCAAAAAGGACCTAAGGGGCCTCAGTCGCTTTTCAATATGGCATATAGGAGGAACCCACCGTAAAGATCGATGGAACCGTTACACACCTCGGCGATGAAGTTTGCTCGCGGGATCATAGACGAACCGACTCTTCTCAATACTGTGTTGGTGTCGACATCGAAATACCTCTGATAGTAGGCGATATTGAACGGACTGAATGGTACGCTAACCGATTCATTCTCTCCTTGAGCACGAGACGACATCCGGCCGGTAGAGCCCTCTGAACCTATAAAGGCTGTTGAAGTCAGTGACTCTAGTATCCCACCATGAAGGGTATTTGCGGATAGTGAAAGGATCATGATATGGACCCACTCTTAAATTGTAACCCATCACTTTGACCGGAACTGTGCCCTGGCTGACAGATCAGCACAAGTACAAATCCGAAAGTCCCCAATGTGACAGACTCACCTCGTCATCCACGTCTACAATTGCATAGCCTCCTTGAGACATTGTACGGTATACAAAGTAGTGAATGAATGCTCAGTGGGGGGTACTGCATCCTGCCTATCTCGGTGTTTAGCCTTTTAGCCGAATCAGTACCTTACCGCCTGACGCACTCATGGGCTTATGGCCGTCAGTCAGAATGGTAAGTATAATTTAATATACCATTCATGAACAAGCCACAATCATCAATTTTCGCCAGAGGCGACGGGGACATACATAGTGTGCCCATGTCGGTCGTTCGACGACCCCTGCCTTCAGAACTGGACGAGGACAAGGTTTTGGCCTTCATGGAAGAGATGAAAGTAAGGCTGTGGCATGCGTCGCCGACGCTAATTGAATTTCAGAAGGGCGATGTATTTACGCCTGTCGAGATCATCAAAGTCCGCTCGGTTCTGAAAAGTGATCCAACTGGACCGATACACAACTTTTATCTGCAATTGGGCGGCTGTCACCGATTTGAGGCGACAAAACGGTTAGGATTAGAAACTATACGAGCAAGAATCATCGAAGCACCCGCGAGCCAAATGCGTATATATCTCGGGGCGGGAAGTCCTTTTTGACGAGAAGCCATATATGGAAGTCAATCTTTATAATACATGTGTTTTGTACAATCAGTGTCACGAAACAGAGCATTCTACTAGACAAGCCTTTCTGTTGTGGGAGGTTGCCGAGGCGTTAAATTGGCGGAAGCTGGCTGCGGATGTGTCGCTTCTCCAGAGGACGGAAAAGGGGTTGATGGTTCCATGGTTCCTCGCCTCGTTTGCCGTTCTAATCGCAGCCTTTCGATCTCCTTCTGTAACTCGCTGGTGGTCTTGGGCGGCTTGTGAGTACTCTCGTAAGGCGGCCAAATGACAGCGCCGTACTATAAGCATAAGCAGAGATCGAAACCACACACTGAAGAGCAAGGACGCACGGGCTTGACGTATGTATCATACCTGCCAGGTCAGCCATTAGTGAGCTTGGCGCAGAATGTCACCACTCACCATTCTGGATCACCGAATTTCAGCATTGCCAAGATCGGGAAAAACACATAGCAGCCGAACTTGAACACTTCGACTGCGATATAAGTGCTCATAGCATTTCTCGATTGACTTGCTCACGATTAGGTCCTGCCATGATGTACCCAAGCAGATGAATTGGCAGGTCTAGGCTAGTGCTAATTCAAGTCGACAGGATCTCGACTTTTTGCTTCCGTGCCTGTCAAGACGGGCTGTAGTACTTGTGACCATCAACATTCCAGTCATTCACTCACTCATCATGGACGAAGCATCATCTTCCACCATATCAGAGCCTCTGGACCTCGTCCGTTTATGTCTCGGCGAGTAAGTCTGATCCGTCATCGCTTTGTACTATTGTCGGCTGATCCGACAGGCGGGTATTTGTCAAGCTAAGGGGAGATAGGACTATAGCTGGACAGCTTCATGTATGTCTCCACTTTGTGATATGTGCCGCATCGTGACATTAGCTGTGCTAATACGTAGGCGTACGACGCCCACATGAACCTAGTACTAGGGGCAGCGGAGGAGACGATACATAGCGTGGATGTCAGTGAGGATGGTCAACCCCAACCACCAAGGGTAAGCCTAGTATCCCGAGCCATAAGGTCGCTGATTAATTTTAGATCGAGAGGAGGAATATGGAGATGCTGTTTGTGCGAGGTGACAGCGTGATTCTAGTAAGTTGCATTCTCCCATAGCTCTCATGGTCGTGACCTTGACGTCAGATATCACCCACACAGCAGTAAACCTCAGAGAGCTCATATAAGCTTTTTCCGCGACAAGTAGAGCACATTTGTGAATGTAAACCCCGACTAGCTCCCCTGCAGTCTCTTTAGCCTTGTGGTGTTGTGTTGCCGAAGGCCTTCCTGTTGAGTCGCGTACACCCTGAGGCTCTTTGTCACTGCTGGCTTCACAGCCTCTCCACACTCTTCACAGTTGCGCCTCCACCGGTCTTAGGCGGGCGTTATAGGTAGCGCACCCCGACTCATGCGCGTCACTGACCGGTAGTCGATGTACAACGAGATGCCCCATGTAGAGAGAATGCATCGACCTTAGGCAGTGTACAGTATACAAAGTCTAGGTAGTACGGATAAACCGGATAAATAGAATCCGTGGCGGAGAAACAGCCAAAGAAAAAGGAAACTCGTTCTCACACTCTGCTATCTATCTACAAACCCTCTTACTCTTATCATCTCTATAGCAATGAGTCTGCAGCATTTGGGTAAGCAGAGAACCCTAGTATAGTAGCCAGGCCTGATCATCTAGCTCGCTCTTCTCGCTTACTCGCGCGACCTTCTTTGACCGCACGATCAATCCTCCCTGCCCAAAGGGTAAATAGCATCTTCCAAGAACGCGTGTCTTTTTCTTCCACTCCACGTGCTCTCAGCACTCCCCCTCCCACTGGACCTCTGACTCCTCCACCAGCTGCACCAGGTGCGGTAAAGGTCAAGGTAAGTTGTCGGTCCCAGCTATCCAGTGATCTTGTCTCATAAATAGTTGCCTTTCCGTCAGAGATGGAGGAAGCGAGTCCAAGGCTTTGGTCGTTTCACGCTTTTTGTCATCTTGGCGGGTACCGGTGCCTTCATCTATGGTGAGTCGCACATGAATGACCGAGATCAGCCACTGATAAGCAGTCACTCAACAAGCCAACCACCCTGGAGATCAGCTTGACAATGACCCGACCAAGCCTACTTTGGTTGTCTTAGGATCAGGATGGGGGGCCACTTCGTTTTTGAAGAACTTTGACTCTGACGAATACAATGTCGTCGTCATTTCACCTCGAAACTACTTTCTGTTCACCCCTCTTTTGCCCTCGGTCACTGTTGGAACCCTCGAGCCCAGAAGTATCATTCAGCCCACCCGATACATCACCAGACACAAGAAGAGAAAGGTTGCCGTCTACGAAGCTGAAGCTCAAGAAGTCGACCCCACGAAGAAAACTGTCACCTTCCAAGGTATGGAGTTCCTGGCAGCACGGGAAACTACACTGACTATTAGACCCCACTGATATCCGAGGTGCTGCTGGATCCGTCACCATCCCATACGACTACCTTGTATACGCTGTCGGATGTGAGAACCAGACATTCGGTATTGAGGGAGTCCCCAAATATGCTTGCTTCTTGAAGGAGCTCAGTGATGCCGACAAGATCAGGACGAGACTGCTTGATTGTGAGCCTCTCTTCTGCGCTGCCGTGCGTGCGCAAGCTGACCCATCAGGTGTCGAGACTGCTGCTTTCAAGGATCAGCCTGAAGAGGAGATTGACCGACTGATGCACATGATCGTTGTGGGAGGAGGACCCACTGGAGTCGAGTACGCTGGGGAATTGCACGATTTCTTGATAGTGAGCAGCTTCGCAGACCACAATGCCCTCTGTGAGCTGACTCTGCAGGATGATCTCAAAAAGTGGTACCCCGAAATCGCCGATCGATTGAGGATCTCCCTTATCGAGGCTCTACCAAACGTTTTGCCTGCTTTCTCCAAGCAGCTTATCAATTACACCGAGTCTCAGTTCAAGGAGAACAAGATCGATGTCCTCACCCGAACTATGGTCAAGGACGTCAAGGAGCGATCAGTTATCGTCCAAGATGCCAATAAAGAGATTCGGGAGATCCCATACGGACTCTTGGTCTGGGCCACCGGTAACACTTCCCGTGACATCACCCGAAACCTCATGGGCAAGTTGCCTCAGGCTCAGACTCAACGACGAGGTATCGTCGTCGATGATTACATGTCCATGATCGGCGCCGACGGAATTTACGCTCTCGGAGATTGCACAGCGACCTCGTACGCTCCAACGGCCCAGGTCGCTAGTCAGCAGGGAATGTATCTCGCCCAGATGTTTGGCAAGCTCGGGCAAAAGGCAAAGTTGGAGAGGCAGCTAGCCGAGCAGAGGGCTACCGGTGCCGACGCCCAAGAAATCGAATCTCTGGCTAAGAAGCTCACTCGAGTCGCCAAGCTCACCCCATTCCACTACTCTCATCAGGTAAGCTTTCTCTACATGATTCGCTTTGATGAAACCTAATGTGCAGGGATCGCTCGCCTACATCGGGTCTGAAAAGGCTATTGCCGATCTACCCCTTTTGAATGGTAACGTCGCTTCTGGAGGAGCTGCAGCCATGTGGTTCTGGCGTTCAGCCTACGTCGTAAGTCGATGTGTTTTCGGGCACCGGGTGATGACCTGACCCATAGTCCACCCTCTACTCTGTCAGGAACAGGACGCTGGTCTTGACCGACTGGATCAAGGTCAAGCTCTTCGGTCGGTAAGTAAACATTCTAATAAGATAGACTCAGTGCTGACTGCCAGTGATGTCTCTCGCGAGTAGACGCGGCGACGGGCTTATCATCTGCGCTTGTTAGGCTTGTGCTCTGCGATTGTTATGCATATAGATGTCGGAGCCATGTCAAGCCATTCTCCTCACTCTCTCATTATAGATAACACTTTTTCAGCTTCCTCCACTTGAGACTGGATTACGTTTTCTGCCATCTCCAATCGATCCACATCACGAACGGCAACCGTAGGCTTGCGCCAACGCCGCGACCAGACCTGGAAAACTGGACCCGGGGAGGCCTCTGTAATTGGGAGGTGGCGAGAGTCCATCAAAGATGCGTATACCATCGCCATGGACGCATTGACGGGCGCACCGGGGTGCCAAGTGGAGCCAAGAACATATTTACACTGGCTTTAGTTGATACTTTAATCGGAACTTACAATGACGAAAGCCAACCAATAGCCCCATCGCATGATGGCGATGTAGACAGCCAGCCCAGCCCCTTCTGCCCGAAAGCCTTCATCCATGACATTGGTCTGCACAGCGCCAGGATCGACATTCAGACACCGAACAGGGATGGCACCGTGTGATGCGGCCGTGTTACTTCCATATTGGCGGTCGAAATAGGAAATCATCAAGGTCGCCAAGTACTTGCTAGCGGCGTACGTTCGTGGAGCGCGAACAAGCTGCGGGTCGGAAATGATATTGTCCTGCAGTGCAGATAAAGCTGCGGTACGGGATGACGTGTGAATGATACGAGGGGCAAACGGAACGCTCGAAGGGGAACGCTGTAGTAGCCCCGCCAGCTCTTTAGCCTAGATTCGTTAGAAAGTTTTGGGATCGATTGGGTCGACTCACAAGCACATATGTGGACAAAACATTAGTCGTCCACACCATGCCGGACTGTCCATCTTTTGTCAAGACTCCACTAGCCTCTCTCATGAATTTTGGTCTAGTAAAGGCCTCGATAGGTCCCTCTGTCACAAGCTGCTTTGTGAGTGCCCAATAGTCATTTCCGAGGAGTTGGGCATGAGCGGCATTGAGATAGAGTAGCGTAATGTGCGGAAGGCTGACTGTCAATAAGATAGTGATACCGCCGTTAGCAGACTCACGTATGTCGTAGGCGCTGACATAGAGCCAATACGCCATTGTCGCCCCCGAGTGTACTCTGATCGCATGTCTGGATCTGAATGTCCAATTCATCCCACCATCCTTCGACGGCCAGCACGCCCATGCTGGCTCGTTTCTGCAGTAGTGTTTTGTGCTCTTTCAATAATAGATCACGAGTTCGGTCCCCCTTTGCCCTGCTCCTACACACTAATACCAGTGTCAAGAATGATCCTGCTTTCTTGGACAGAGCATTGTCACTAGTCAGAGAGTCGATCGAGGGATACCGATTTGAGAGCGAAGGATGAATCGATGAGAGGACAGGAGTCGTCTCGTATACTGGTCGATCCGGAGGTGACGACAAACAGCGCAAAAGCACCTGACAGATGGCGAAACCCAGACCGCTGAAATTTTAGCTGGATCGAAGGGATGGTACATAAGACAAACCCATTGGCTCCGGTGACGACAGCGACGATGCGACCGGTTTCGTCAGTACCCTTCTTGTCTTTGCTACTGCTACTACTCTCTGCGGGCGTGGTCATTGATGGTTGTGAGGAATTAATGGTTGAACGCGGGCGTGATTTCTTTTTCGCGGTCAAATATGAGACGCAAAGACGCGTCTCGTCGTTCCACTTCTCTTACACACTCCTATACCGTACAACATCACATTATACAATATCGGGCCTTGATAGTAACTCATGTCCAGGTACGTGACTGGCATCTTCGGCATCGAACATGGCTCATGGTTTTAGGCGGCGTGAAGCAGCTGAACTAGCACGAGTATTGGCCTTATCAACTCAACAAACAAGAGACATTGCCGAGATATCCCCACACAGCTTGTCATCGGGACACGCAGGGGCGACTCAGGATTCCAAAGATCTGGAGCTAAGAACGATGCAGCCTACAAGATATATGACTGCCGGGCTGTCGGATGATGAAGTCGCCTTGTTTTCTAGTCGCAGCGTTGAAGGTAAATGATCCGCCGTAGGTCTTCGCTTACGATATAGACGAAGCCAATCATTCCCGTATACAGAGCTTCAATCCGTCCGACGTGCACCAGAATTATCTATCGCTGGATTCCTCCACCAATCAAGGTGGGATGCCCGCTCCCTCGACCCGTGTACGACAACGGGTCAACAACATGGTCGTCAACGCGGATAAAATTCACGCATTTGTTCCATCGTCCGAGCGTCTCTCACCCACTCAATTGTCGGCTCAGGCAGTGCCCGATCTTGTCGCCGCACCAGATGCTACACTTCAGCAGATTCTTCACTCGCCACACCGGCGCACGCCACTCCGACCCAAAGCCTCGAACCAAGCGTTTCAACTCTCTTTGTCCCCCGCCGAGATTCCAACCAGCAGCGACCGAGTTGGGCATTCGAACAGAAATGGGATAGACGTTTCTTCAGACTCGGAAGTAATTGAGGTCATCGAGAGCGTTCAACCGGACCCGGTATTGAAGCGAGCCAAGCTTCGCCCGGAGATAATCCTGCAGTCAAAATCTGCTTCTCGATCTCGCTCTCGACACGAGTCACCCGATCCTCTTGACCTCATTCCTAGTGGATCAGCGAGCAGACTCCCCTCACTGGAGCGCCACTCAGAACAGCCTCGCTCGTCTGCAACCGCTTCAACCGCTACCGGTGCCGAGCGGAAGTCAAGTCGAGTAAAAGCTGCAGCGGAAAAGAAGGAACTGGAAAGAGAAGAAAAGAGGAGGTTGCGCCGCGAGCGCAAGGCGAGAGAGGAACTGGAGCGCCTCAACGATGCTACTCAAACCCAGAGCTCGACAAGCAAACGGCAGAAGTCGAGCGCATCAAGTACTACAATATCGAAGCCAATCACCCACTCCAAAACTTCAGCTCGTAGGTCCAGGCAAACAACTGAAGAACAAGGATCAGCAGCGACCCTGATCCCGTCAAACAATCAAAGCCCAACTGTACAACCGATACCGGAACAGTCTGCTGAGCCTCGACACCCGGAAGCTCAGAACGACTCGGACTTAGCTCACTCACGTCTCTCGCCTTCGCCAACGGACGTGGTCGAGCCAGACTTAGACCTGAAAGACCACAAGGTCACGGCACCCAAATCACCCTCACCTGAGGCAAGCGCTCTGGGTCATGTTAGCCCATTCCAGCCCGCGATCAACTCAGTGACCGATCCGCGACGTCAGGAGCTCATTGTTTCCTCGTCCTCAGCTAGACAATCCCCAGGTCCTGCTGGCCCAGACGGCAGGCCGCAGAGGCCAGACGGTATACGATGGCAGACATGTAAGGCGCACCATATTTATCTGGAAGGAGCTGATCATGTAGCGCGGAACGACTTATCAGGAGTGCTTGCCAAGTTTGGTGGAACACGACAGACGGGAATGTCTAAACGACATCGTATCGCTCCGTTACATGCCAAGATCGGCCCGCCGGCCAAGATCTTGCCGCCTGTGCCTTTGAAGCCAGTCAAAAGGAAGAAAGGCGACTCGAGCGACGAAGACGACAGTGAAGAAGGTGCAAGTGAAGATGAGAATGGAGTTCGTAAGCCCAAGAGCAAGGTCAAGGGTATGGAATGGTATATGATGGAGGACTGAATATTATGTAATATTGTAGTATCTATCACAAGTTGTAAATCGTTGAGATTGACCTAGTTATCTCGTCTGTTTTGTCTATACTCATCACCATACACATCGTTAACAGCTGTAATAGATCCATGGAGAACGCTCAACCAGGGCCGGGACCGACCACTGCTCGCATCAAGTTCACACTGCCCGCTGGTCCGAGACTACTGCCCTTCAATGGCAACGACTTGTCCGGAAGTGCGGAACAGCCTTCCTCCGGAGCTCAACCCCTCGGTGTCGTTTCTCGAAACCCAGTCCGACGTCGGCAGCGCGGCTCTGGTCTGATTCGCTCACGCGGTGGTGTTTCTGCTGGCTCCCGTCATAATCCGCCCCGACATTCTTCGGTGCGTGCATCGACCAGAATCTCGCTACTCACCGATGCGGATCACGCGGATCCCAGCACTTCCCGAAGATTGACGCTATCTTTCAACAAGAATGGGGTTTCAAGGCAAGAGTCTGAAGGAGGGAGAAAGACGAGCTTTCTCGGCGAGTATGATCGGGACCTCGACGAGAATCCCTCGGAACCCCTGGCTTTCGAGGAGCAATTCATCCTGAGAGTGCCGGAAAGCATGGCAGGCAGCTTGAGGGAGATGGCTAAAGGCAAAAGCAAAGGATTAGATGGAGTCGAATTCAAATTCCTAGGTATGCCCTGGTGTACATGTTTTGTGGTTGGGTAAACCCTTATAGTTAGACACGCGTAGAGCAGCTTTCAAGTTTGAGGGAAAAACCTATGCTTCCAAGCTAGTCGATTTGCCTAATATTATCGAAAGTCAGAAGACATTCGACTCTCGACATTTATTTAAAGTCGCCGATATCTCTCAGGTAAGGGAGAGCAGCCTTGCAACGCTGACGACCAGATGCTAGTCGTCGGAGATCGAGTGAACGAAGAATCCCAGATCAATGCATCTGCGCTCAACATTGACGATTACATCTGGCCACATGGCGTGACACCGCCCCTAAAGCATGTACGCAAACGACGCTTCAGGAAAAGGGTATCGAGACGGGCTATCGAAGTCGTAGAAGAACAGGTTGAAGAGCTTCTTGGTAAAGACGAAGGGGCGGATGACATTCAGACCGGTGCGTATCAAATTATTTGCACATACTTGCCTGACATGCTGATGCAAGATCTGATTGATGTGAATCCTGGAGTCGACGTGCCAGACTCCTATTATATCGAGTTCGATCCAGACGCAATCTGGTATTCAAATGCCGGTGGAGAGGGCTCTGAGTTCGGCGGCTCCGAAACTTACGATGATCCTGGGTCGGTCATTCCGACAAGCGACATCGACGATAATGGTTATTACGATGACAGAGCTGGATCCGAAGGTTTCGATGGAAGTGACGAAGATGTATATGACGACGATCTCGCTGCCGCGCTTCGCCAAGAATTGGCAGACGTGTCTGATGACAATGGTGCTTCAGATGCTGGTGACGGCTCAGGAGATGACGAAGATGAGGAGGGAGTGCGATCCGGCGACGATGAGGAAGATGAAGATCTTGCCGAGAAGAAAGACAAGATCAAGCAGTTCAATGGCGAAATCAAGATACTGGAAAGCACAATTGAGAAAAAGCGCAATGGCTTTACTGGCGGCAACCCTATCATGGTCAAGCGCTTTGAGGAGACCATCGCCGGGTTGCAGGCCGATGTGAATACCAAGGTCTCTGCTCGGCAGACTTTACTCGCAGAACTCGAAAGCATCACATTTGCCAAAAGAAAAGCCGCGAATCCCCCAGAGTCAGAAGTCTCAGTATCAATACCGGTGTCTTCCTTTGAGAAACGAATACCCACGGTGGACGAAGATGATGAGGACGACGGGGAAGAGGATGAAGGCGAGACTGGGCCCGCCACTCCAACGCCCGACAATCAACGCAATGACGCCGATCATGAAGAAGATCTCTTTGGCGATGATGACGAGGACAGTTACGATGACGAGGTTGAATATGAGAAGCTCGATGGATCCAATGACGTTGCAGACGAAACACACGTTCTTGCCAAAGATGGATCTTCGAGTGAACCAGAGCCCGAGTTGGACGAAGAGATGGCCGCGCTCTTGCGAGCAGAACTCAACGACATTGAAGATTCCGCAGAAATAGTGGCTGACGACGCCGCGACCTTGCGAGAGCTTCAGGACTTGACTGTCTTACACTCAGCGGATGACAGCGATGTCGATATGAACTCGGTCATGTCTTCGGCTCAGAAGCCCGCTTTCGGCGTCGAGGGCGGGGTCGGTATGAGGAGATTGGCTACTGGCATCGTGGATGAAGAAGACGGTAGTAGTGATTCTGATGACAGCGATGATTAGCCTCGTAGCAGTATCAATATCGGACTTTCAATGTAAGGTATGGTAAGCGCAAGAAAATATGTTTGTACAACGTTGTACGCAATGCATAGCGGGTTTTCGCATGCACGCCTCAAATGGGCAGCATCAGTGAAAATCCTGTGTGTCTACCAACCCCCAACGCCTAGACCACCATCGTTCTCTTGGTCCTGTGGCTTGCCAAAGACCTTGCTCAGATCCACCCCACCCGCCGACTTGACGACCGTTTCCACCTTGGCGTCATCTGCCTTTCGTTTGGGGCGCTGAGCGCTCGGTTCGTTCCAGCCCGGGACAGATGATGAGGTAGACTTTACCATTCTGGTTGGGCGGGGATCCGAAGCCTGGTCTTCTCTTGGAGTTGTGATGGCGGAATCGGCGATTGCTCCACCGGAGGGCACCCTGTCCTGTTTAGATGACTTGTTCCGTTTTCGCTTCTTCTCCGTGGGTGCCGGGGTTTCAAGGGCTTCTGCAACCAATCGCGGTCTCGCGTCCGACACGGAGGCCACGGGGGTCACGGTTTCTGCTTTACGTTTTCTCTTCTTGTCTGTGGGTTGTACAAAGTCGTTCGTCTCGGTGGCAGCGGGGATACCCTTCGGCGGTTGAATCTTTTGCACTTCGGCGGCGGTCCGAGAGCTCGATGGACCGGCAGTTTCGCCCCAGATCCTGACTGTCCCTGTGGTCTCTCTAGCGTTTGCCCCAGTCATTCTCTTCTTTTCTTTCTTCTCCCTGCGCCTCCGTTCGATCTTGGATTCTTGTACCTCTCCCTTCCTCTTCCTCTGGACTATACGTTTGGAATCGATGATTTGTAATTTTGGTAGAGTTTCGCTATCCTGTAGCGTGTTCGCATAATCAGGATGCGTGATAGCGAGAGGATTGGAGTGCAGGGATAAAGATCGAAGGTGCGACCAAGTCTTCGAGAGAAAGGTGTCTTGAACTACCGAGAATGGAAGTGAACAGTTGCCTAGATCGAGAACTTCTAGTCCATCACCTTGTCGCGATGCAGAAGTGTATTCGTTCTCAGGCAATCGGCCAGTACCCCACCTAACCATATGTGATGGGATCACATCGATTAGAGCCAGATTGTTCATCTTCACATCTCTCAGAAGCGGCAAGTTGGAGAGGTCAGGGATCTTGCCAGGGGATAGGCGTGGACAGTGTGAACAGGTCAGTTTGGAGAGCTGCGACAGGTGACCCAAGCTATGGGGCAGGGCAGTCAAGTTTGGCGAATGAGAGATGACTATTATCGTTAGAGCGGGCGCGCTACCGCAGAGAGACTCACTGAGTGAATTGAGTTGACTCCATTGGCCGACAATCTCTTCATCCAATGCATGCCAAGGAAGATTCATTGCGACCAGTGCTTTGAGTTTCGTGAGATTGCGAAATGATTTAGGTAGGCTCTTCAGACCTGTGTCGGAAATATTCAAAACTATTGGATTAGCGCCATTGGCTAACTATAGCTCACCAGCTAAATTCGACAATTCACCGACCTCGTCCCACCCCTGTTCTATCTTGCAGCCTTTGAGAGACAACCAAGTCACGTTGGTACCGGAGAGCCAGCTAATGTCGGTGCAGGGACTGCCTGTCAAGTCGACTCTGGTAACTGTAGATATCGTTTCGCTGGGCGGAGGCAAGGAAAAGCTCTCCTGAGACCATACGAGCGCTACCGAGTCTCTGATAGCTTTCGGTCTGAATCGAGCGGGATCGGTGTTATCGATGACTTTTGGCTTGAAACGGGAGGGTCCCGGTGCAGCCGTAGACGGTGTGGCTGGAGTGGTTTGTGGTATCTTCATGGGAGTCTTTCGCGTAGCCTGAGTCGGCACCAGCTTCGCCAGATTTGCCTGCTTCCTGCTGCGTGCGGCTCCGTGATCCATTGTGATGTTTGGGAGTAGTGTAGGATGTCAAGTATAGTGAATTGAGGTGGAGACGATTTTGCGCTTCAGTCACGTGACTTTCGAACGTTAACAACCGCTGCAGCATATATCACTACACTATATATCATATCCTCCATTCCCCAGCATGGCTAATCGCATCACACATACGAGGGCGCTAATATTAGCTGTCACAAGTTCTAGCAGATGCTTTACCGTAAGCGCTTCTAAGCAAACGTCGAGACATCGCTCATCGTAAAGACTTCCGCGGCCAATTTTTCCAGACGTCAAGTTTTAGTAGAATTGCTGGATGATGTCAACGGTCTTGGGCAGATATGTAGGTGGTCTTGCTACCATGATAAGTTTGATGCTGACTTTCAGATGACCGGGTGGCCATGAATCCCGGTCGAGCAAGAAACGAGCTTGTGCCGAACGGTTTGGCCCGGATCGTACCATGGAAGCGAAACCTGGATCGCACTGTCACTGTCGGAGACGTGAGTAGTTGCAGCACCACCGACGAACATGTCATACGGGTCTAACTATGTAGGATAAGATTGCCATGAGGAAGTCGAGACTACAGACTCAAAATTCCAGTCTATCGACACGTTTCTCGACCGAAGTGACAACCGGTCCCGATGCCGCAGCTGTGACTACACCTAGTCAAGTCCTCACTACCCTGTATGACTTGCCGCCATCTTTCACGTTTGCACGTAGGACGATCAGTCCTGGGTCAGACTCGATACACGGTTCTCTGACGTTGAGCGATATTGCAGCCCGTCTACAAGAAGACTGCGGGTTGAGCAATTTGGACGTCGAGATCGCATGGAGGGATGTCAGGCTGGAGGAAGGCGCGAGGCTTAGGTCGCTGGGGAGCTACGACGCTGTGGTTCGGGTCAAGGGGCTGGGTCAGGAGGAAGCGCCGTTAGCCATCGAAATCACACCGTTGCACGAATAATTTAAAAAGATTTACCACGCAGCACGGGTATTACGTTACAGTAGTCACGAGAAGGTCGCTCCGTGAATCTCGTGCGGCGTGACGTCTACCAATGTGCATGCAGAAGAAATACAACATTATATCATGACTAAATTCGTGACGACGGCCTCCATTCAACTTCCTCCGACCCCTCTCGTTCCATCTTGATATCCCGATTCTCGGAGGTCGAGCTTTCCGTGCTTTCATCTCTTTCGTCCGATACTTCATTGTATCGGATCTCGGTGTCACTGCGCAGTAACGAAGGGTCCGAACCTTCCCTATACCGACGCTCTTTTCCCTCTATCGGTGCAGCCCGTCCGCCCGTTTGTCGATTCGCAAGGATCGCTTCAAGATGTTTGATATGGGCTGCTGCTTTGCGCAGTATGACGGCCTTGGAGTCGGTAGCAGCAGCGCTCGGAACCACTTGACGCAGACCTACGAAACCGGTGTTTATCGATCTGAAACATTAGCTTGGAGACTTGTGGGGTTTTTTCGACTCACTCTCTTCGCTTCTGTTCAGACATCAGATGAGCCAAACGACGCGACTGCCCTGGACCGGCTGGCCTCTCTTCCTCCTGCCTTCTGCGAGAGGGGTCAACGTAGCTTGCATGATGCGGAGCTCGATGATCAAAGTGAGCAGGATGCTGTTGATGATGGCCATGATATGCCGGAGCTCTGCCGTCGGCCTGATAGTAGCCCGCAGACCGAGGCGGATACAGACTCGCTGACTCGTAGGCGTGGATGGAACGCAGAGGCGGGGAGCCCTCCATTTTAATATGAGGATAATCTTGAATCTCGTGTATGTCATTAGGTCGGCCATGACTTGAGTAGCTCGGTCGAAGCGAGTGTGAGACTTGAGGGCGTGGACTTGTCGGTCGAGCGTATGCGAATCGCGGTGAGGGAGGGTTTGTCCGTGGTCGAGGTGGGGGTAGCATCACTGTCGATGCAAGTCCCAGTGACTCGCCGTTGTGAGGCTCGGAGCTACTCAAAGCGTGGAATGGCGGAAGACGGAATGGTGGTGGATGTGCAGATCCAGTGCTAGCGGTCCGAGTCATGGGTATGCGCTCGTCTCTCGTCCTGCCAGCGATTCTACTCCGATCATCCCAGTATCGCTCCCGATCAGCGCTTCTGTTCCATGGGCCATCCCGCATGTCCACAGATGAAATACCAGGTATGTTGACTGGCTGGCTCTGTGAGGCCGACCGAAGAGCGTCTGGTCTACTTGATCCGTTGTGTGCGAGGTTTGGACGGTGTATACTGGGCCCACTATCGAGCATCGGAAGTGAAGGCCGACGGGAGTAAGGATGAGGACGTCCTTGTGGAGATATGGCTTCAACCGCTCGTCCGGAACGCGCCGTATCTCGCGCGTAAAGGAAGTCGGGTCCGTCCACATCTTTGTTAGGAGAGCGATCCATTGAAATAATTGTGATAACGTTGAGGCTTTGATGAAGTATGCAGAGAAGTGGATGAATGAGTTATACACAAGGTCTTGGCTGTCGAGTTGGGGTCGACTGGGTGATGACGGCTTGTTACGATGACTAAGCGGAAGTCTACGTGCTTTCGAGGCGTGTTCGAGATTTCTTGTGCTATGATCTGACGTTGACAGATTCGGCGGGGCGGCGAGAAATCGCGAGCTTAAGCAATAGACCTATTTGACCTAGCTGAGAATGTAAACAAGTGTTCGGAACAGCCGAGAACACCCCTCGATTTCCCCTCGACACCAATTTTTTCCTATACAGTTGTGTGTCTGGTTGAGCGATGGCTTACATCGACTTGGCGATATATGAGCGACGAGCGTGGAAAGACCAGTCTAGGTATATCCGGTCAGGTGTCTTGAAGACTGGCGGTAGGCCTGGGAGCAGGGGATCAGACCGTGGCATGTGTGGTGTCACTGTGCTCGGTCGTTGTTTGTATTAATTCTACAAACCCGAAACCAAGAACAATGGCCAACAAACAGGTTGTGTATGACCCTGCTTTCTTTTCAATCACTCAATTCTCCGATCAGGGGGGAACAAAAAGAAAATGTAAGCAATCCAAAGTGAGTCACCTACTTTAGGA
This sequence comes from Cryptococcus sp. GC_Crypt_2, assembly GCA_026538405.1. Classification (NCBI taxonomy): domain Eukaryota; kingdom Fungi; phylum Basidiomycota; class Tremellomycetes; order Tremellales; family Cryptococcaceae; genus Cryptococcus; species Cryptococcus sp. GC_Crypt_2. The sequence goes on from JALPCC010000117.1 coordinate 25,893, forward strand.
CGCCACAACCACAAACCCGTACCTTCTAGAACCGAGTCAGAGACAAAGGAAAGACGAAAGGATGATCGCTAGAAGTTGAAAAGCGATCGTCGCCTGGGCGTATCGTATGTTCCCGAGCCAAGGGGTCCGACAAGCGCTTGGAGGTTTGGGAACGAAAAAGCAACTGAATTGATGACGAGAGAAAAAGAAGCCGTCCTCGGCGCCTGATGAGGATTAAGCGTAACTGGTTATCCGATTCCCTGAAATTTAGGGATAAGAACGACACCCATTTGCAAGCCAAGCCAGGAGCATAGAGTACCGTACAGCACGACAGCTGCTCCCTTGCTTCTGTCGTCAGCAAGCAACATTCTGCCCTTGTCAGCCCTGGCGTGATGTGAGATACATCATCATCCCGAAGTCATCATGTCCGGTAAATTATGTACATGCGACCATTCAGCAGTGGTTCAGGGACTATCAGGAGACTAGCTCGTCGGCTATTGAGCCAAGCTTTTCGAAGATTCGGATTGGCTGTGCTCGTTAACCAAATGCGGATCCTATTGTATATTGACGCAACGACTTGACCAGCCTCGCGACCGAGTATCAGCTATCTATCAAGGGAGCACCACGACATTGTGAAAAGGCCAGAAGTTCAACACGTGGAACAGGGGGGTTGGGAGGTCTGGAATCTTACTGGGGGTGTTCCGTCACCGATCTGACCGCCATATACTTGACACGTACTGGGCATAAGTGATTGCATTGTCCCGCTACATAGTCCATCATCTCTATACACATAATATACTTGCTAGTGTCCGTGTTTGTCAAGCTTACAGCACTGCCTACTGGCGGGAAACAACGCATGCAGATCCCTGAGGGGTATAGCCTGCTTGACAGGTGTAGACTATCGGGTCAGCTCTGAATTGATCCAACGGCCAAGACACTCACCGACACATCGACCAGCGTCACATCCAGCCGAAAGACTGTGGGGAATATCTGAGCAGTCTACGCCTTCGCCAGAGCAATGCTCAAGATCGTTGGCAAAATCGACACATTCGTAGGCCCATTCGCCACCATTTGGAGTGTCGATGGAACTCGCTCATCAGCATTGAAGTGAAACAAGAACAGCATGGGACACTTACATTGCGTGAAGGTCACCGGGGCAGTACATTCTGTCCAGGTCGCTTTGTGGAAAGGCGATCTGCTGACGAGCGAAAAAGTCTCGCTTTCCGTGTCCTCCGCCACTCTTGCCTCCCTTTTCCCCGCCACTGTGCCCAACGTTTCCATCGCCCTTG